>JBBBDQ010001120.1:3997500-4200000 GCA_037127315.1 Ascarosepion bandense | reverse complement strand
TCAGGGAACTCCTGGTGAGGCTGGCCTTCCTGGTAAACCTGGACCTGCCGGACCTATGGGTCCACATGTAAGTATCAAAGATCTTAATCAAATAACAAACGCGATGTGCAATTCTCCTTCAAAATTTAACTTGAGTTACATTTGACCAACAGAAAGTTACTACGTAATTTATGATCACGTTCTCTTCCTCATCGTCAGTCTAATAACTGGAGGTGGTCATAGGGCTGTTGCGCAGCTGAGCACCCGAACCTCACCAAATCAACCTGCAATCGACATGATCATTTGGCATAATAGCTGATGACTAGTTTGGGCATAAGGCTCTATGACTTTCCTAAGAATATCAGTTAGTCAAAGCCATGCGTGATACTGACTGGACATGATACTTTCCCGCGGTAGTTTATCACTACTCTCTGCGTTAGACTTGTTGCCAACCAAGAACCCAATCTGTTTTGCTATTTAACCCAGGAAGAGAACATACCTTTCCCAAGGGTATTTGTGCGTAAGTGAATACAAAACATTCGACTGGAATTCGAACTCGGCCCTCCTATTTCTTGTTCCGAGCCTATATTCACTACACCATTCCTAAGAATATAAGCGAATATATAAACATTCAAATTATAAGTGCCATAACTTATTAGGTTCGCGGTGCATTATGTGTACTGCAGTTGTAGCAACAAGGTAATCTGAATGTTCCTCTTCCTCTTCAAACTGGTTCTGAATTCAAAGCTTCTTTTCCTAGACTAGTTGTCACGAAATACTCTTGTCCGTCCGTCTATTAACCTCAAGCTGACGGTAGGAGAAAAGAGATGTATTCTGACCTTCTCAATGGTATTTGTGGGAAAGTGAACGCAACTTTAGCTGGAATTTGAACTCAACAGACCAATCGCAGTTTCTTTGTTTATAACTACAACATTACGCGCACATCCATTTGGTAATTCTTATACAGGAAAGAATAAGAAGAGTAATAATATTTTTTCAGGTCTTTCGGGGTCGGGGTGAGAATTCATTAGAATTAATACTGTAAATACATATGTCAGTAATTTTTATATAAAATCAAATCTAATCAGTCTTCCAAAAGGCATTTTTAAGTTCAAAATAACAAAAATATACGTTTTATTGTCAGAGAATAAAAGCTTTTTGCTAAAAGCGAGGTCCAAAAAATAAAAATAAACCTGAAGATTTATAAATCAAATCTAAGGTGCATGATCCTTAAAATATCTTTTTTTTTTTTCAATTTATAGACATGAGTAATGATTTTCTACAATTTTTCAATTGTTAGGGAGAGCGTGGAGAATCTGGAGCTCCTGGACGTCCTGGAGAGACTGGACCACCCGGTACCCCTGGAACTGACGGAGTACAAGGAGACAGAGGAGAGTCCGGAAATCCTGTAAGTATTTAGTTTATTCAATATGTAATTTACTTGAGAGCGAAAAAAAAAAAAAGAACAGAAAAATTGATAATTTAACAGTAAGATCAATGATGCCATTTATCACAATAATTAGTAATTATTCCCTGATTTAAAAGATAAAATGCGTATCTTTAAGATCCCCTTAGTTGTAAGATTGCAGCCACACAATCTTTCTTAGGTTTGAAGTGAACTTGAAACACAATGGACGTTCAAAGTATGAATAATTAAAGGTTTGTTCATATTGCTTGACTATATTCTTCCTTTCAAAGTCGAACGGAAAATCTTCGACGAGGAGCAGTCATGTAAACAATTAATCCTGTAAAGATTTTGACTCTCACTAAGTGTCCCAGTTTCGTAAACCTCTAATAACTTTAGTAAACGATTAGTTATTGTTCTGAACTTCTAGCATTAAATTTGACATTTTTTCCGCGAATTTAATAAAAAAATAAAATTATTCTTTATCAAGGGACCACCAGGACCTCCCGGACCTGCTGGACCTCAAGGTGAACGTGGTGGACCCGGATTCCCTGGTGCTCAGGGAGAAGCTGGACCTGCTGGAGCATCCGGAGCAGCTGTAAGTAAAATTCAAAACGTTCTTTTCTTTTTAATAAAATATATAGTATTTCTTTTAATAATAATTTAGTTCAAGCTAAAACTTAAATATAAAATTTAAAAGTTAAATCTTAGAAGTTGAATTAATAGGTAGAATATTTTTAGGGCAAAGAGTATGTGCTTTGTGATTATGGATCAAGGGGGGTTATTTGTATAAAACAAGATTTTTCGATTATTTATGCCAGTAGATATAAATGAATATAGTGTTTAATAATAATAATAATAATAATCAGAGTAACTAAAAATTAAATATGAGTATCTATTAAAAATTATGTTTAAAAAAATAAATTTAAAATAATTCGGATTTAACCCACTTTCTAAAGAGAACAGATGTATATATTTCGAGAATCGGGAAAGATGTGTGTTCAAAAGTACTATTAGGGATTTGTTTGATAGGGAGGTCTTTCTTGACCGAGCGGTTTAATGACTGTTTTCCCTAGCAGACACAGGTCCGGAGTACGCATATTTTCTTTCAAGATCACCCCCACCTTTTTTTTTTTTAGGCCGAGTTGTAAATAAATATACTGTTTAATAATCAAAACAGAGCATCTACTCAAATATGAGTAACTATCAAAAAGATAATATGCTTGAATAAATAAATTTTTTTAAAAATTGTATGTATTTGTAATTCATTTATTTGTTTATGCTACAGGGTACCCCTGGTGAACCCGGAAGAAATGGAGTTGATGGCCCACCAGGACCTATGGGACCTATTGGACACCCTGGACCCGCTGGAAACCCCGGAGAAGCTGGACCTGCTGTAAGTGTTTTTTCTTAATGATCTCCAGTAAATTAATGTCATTGTAATGACATATACGTGCAGGTATTCTCTGAGAGGATACGCCAAATTTTTTAAAAAAAGCGTATTAAGATACACCTTTAAGTGCCGAATCTAGGTGCCTCGTCAGTGTTGTTGCTCCTATGTCACTAGAAGTTTCGAATCTAAATAAACAACAGACTTGTTCGATAGGTGACCCGACCGAATATGATCAGTATTCGGCCCGAACCCAGACTAAAAATTGCTACTAGCTTTAGGACGTGCATGATATGTTTCCCTAGAAAACTGCAACCAATCAAGATTTCACTTGGGCTATTCGATGTTATAGATCGGGTATGCTCGGTTGTACTGAACTTCCTAAATACGGCCAAGACAGGGTATTCTGGAGAAAGAGAAGAAAACAAACCAATATATATATATATATATATATATATATATATATATATATATATATATATATATATTAATAAAACGATTCATCATGTTGGTCCGTCTTACGACTTCTCTTTCTTTTCCTTCCCTTTTAACTCCTTTATTATATCTTATTTATTTGGTCTTTCACTTTTATATCTTTTCTTTATTCTTATCTATCTAAATCTAAACTTATTTATAAATGGAACTTTGTCTGTGTGTGTGTGTGTGTCTGTGTGTGTGTGTGTGTGTATCCGTTACCTATAGACTCCGAAATGGCTAAACCGATTTTCTTGAAAATTTACACAGTTGTACTATAAGCGTCTGCGAGTGTTCTTAGCTAGGTTTTGTGTCGAGGTACCCCTCGATAATTATCGAAAATTGATAATCGAAAAAATCGGGTTATAGAAGGAGTGGTCTGATTTGAATCAAATTTGATACACTCATAGACAAAGACATAAGAAACGATATTCAGAAGTTTCAAGGTTGCAGTTCTTAAAATAGTGCAGAAAATCGATAATATATATATATATAAGGCAAGATGTTTGTGTGTGTGTGTCTGTTTATCTGGGGTTTTTTTTGTTTTTTTTTTTTAATCATCTCACCCCAAGCAAGGCATTCCACTGCCACTATTGCGCATGGGGCTACATAGGGGAAGGTAAAGAGAAGGAGTGGATAGACATAGGGAATGTCAGGAGAAAGGTGATAGATGAGTAAGGATAGCGAGGATGAGTGTCGGGCAGATGGGAAGAGTGTTTGATAGAATGGGAGCAGGTTAGTGTGTTAGGAGGTGTCTATTGACCTTACATTTAAACTCCTGGAGATTGTAGCCGTCGGGGAAGCAATCGTTTGGAAGAGAATTCCACAGTCGGGAAGTGCGAGGAAAGAAACTGTTGGAGTAGAAGTTACGGCTGCATTTTATCGGTTTCACTGTAAAAGGGTGGGATCTAGTTGCTAATCTAGTATCTCGTGCAAATTCGTATTTAGGGGGCACCAGTGATCTAAGTTCATCTGTCTGTATGTCCTTTATACAAATCCACAATTTTTATCCGATTCTCACCAAACTTCACACAAATATTCTTTAGGCTGAGGCTGAGGCTGAGCTCCAGGACTATGGATTAGTTTTAAAGCTTCATTACACCCGAGCAACACCGGGCTATACTGCTAGTCGGTTTATAAACACATTTTGATTAATGAGTATAACAGAGAAGACGAGGGCACTTCAACGTGGTTTCATGATTAGCAAGCTTGCCTCACCAGATCAATTGCGATAAAGTAGTGAGTTTGATCTTCACTGGGTGCTCCGTACATTCGGCCTTGTGTCACATCTAAGCTACGTTTAGAAAATCATTTGGGCACTTCGACGTGGTGTAATGGTTAGCAAACTTGTCTCTCTAAACCAATTATTAGTGAGTTCGATCCTCAATAGAGAATTCAAACTTCCTCCATGTTTTAGTTATGCTTAGAAAAATAAAATGTGTGAAAAAAGACTTCGCAATTGTTTTTGTTTTTTTTTCTATTATTGCATCATTTTCGGTATAACGAAAACACAAAAACAAAGTGACATTTTTTTTTCTTTATCTTCAATTCTAATTATTTATTTCAATTTGTAGGGTGAACCTGGACAACGTGGTCTCCCTGGTAATTTAGGACGCCCCGGTGACAAAGGACCAAGTGGTGCTCCCGGAGCTCCCGGACCTCAAGGACCCCCTGGCCTTCAGGTAAGTGATATTAAATAAGGGTTTTTAAAATGGTATCTATCCACTAATTTTAGCAAACCTATCATAACGTCTACTTAAATAACAAGAATTTATTCAAATAAGTTTTAATAAAACCTACCAGCAAGTTTTGATAGTTTCATTGTTATTGTACTTTTCTCGTTTACTTATAATCTGTCACAACATCCGGATCAAATTTCTGAAGAAAATGTCCAAAATTCATCTAAATTACGCAAAAATTTTAATAACACTGACTCCTCATTTTAAGAGATATTTTTACCAAAATTGCACAAAAATAACTTGAAACACTAAAAAGTAAATATATTCAATAAAATCGGCATTTCCAGACGACTTCGAAATCTTCTATACAGTCTCCTTGATAAGTTGACGAATGCTGCCATAATCCTTGCCTTCAGTTCATATTTGGTGTTACAAAGAGTTTTGTTGGTCTCTTGTTCAACTGCAGCCCACGCATAATAATCAAGAGGCGCACTCTAGAGAGTTCAGTGAACAGATGTAAGGGGTGATGTGTTCACAGAAATTGCCTCACTGTTTTCTTGCTTGTGAGACATGGTGCAGAGTCTCGTTGCCAGACATAGGATCTTCTAGCAGCCATCCTCTTGACCCATGACTACTTCCTCAAGGCACGTAACGTAGGCCTCCGTATCGTGCCTGATGCACTTACCAACAAATTCGAGAGTTCTTTTATCAGAATGATCAGAGTGAGTTTTCCGAGCTGCTGTACTTTCGTAATCACCATCAGACTCATCCAACTCTTTACGATTCCTCTACATTGTCCTCAGATTGACAACCAAAGCTTCTGAAATTTTTGTACTGAAGTTTTCGGCGCGAACACCAAGCAATACATAAAGCCGTTTTCCATATTTTCACCTACGCTTAGAAAATCACAAACTTTATTATGCTAATTCAAATAAATGTATAAGATTTTTTTAAATGTCCCTACCGTAATTCGAACGTGCAGCAATTATAGTTCCAACTTTTAGCTTAAACAGTTTTGCTTTTATCGGGTAGACAACAGTGTTTTCTTCAAATAAAACTTGAAAACAACATTTTATTTTAATTAGAAATATTTAAGCCTGATTTCTTTTTTCTTTGTTGTTTTATTGATAAAATCATAAATGTAAACTTTTCTCACCCTAGGGAATGGTTGGACCAGTTGGACCCTCTGGTGCTCAAGGAGAGAGAGGCGAGAGAGTAAGTAAAATATTCTCTTTATATGTGTTTCTTTTTTTATATTTGTTTTCCTCTTGCATTCAGTAGTCGCATATTCGTATTAATCATTAGCCTTTCACATAGGATAATGTATACGTCGATCGTGTTTTAATTTTAACTTCTGATTTACACATTTTCGACCATGGATTAGTTTTAAGGCTTTCATTACACCCGAGCAACGCCAGGCTATACTGCTAGTACATTTATAGATTATTGATACAAAAAACACAATACAAAGAAGAATCTGCGATATTATTGCTTTTGACCTGGCATCTCGGGTACTGTCACTTTCCCATCGCAGTAATATAGCTAACCTGTGCCTTTACAATAAAATATTTTTTTCTGATAAGCTTTCTTTTTTCGTACTTTGACTTGATGAATTTGGCTGCAGGGCCTGGTCATACAATTGAAATGACGAGGTGAAACCTTAAGTTCTATGCCAAAATGTTCTTATTTCTTCGCACTCGGAAAGGCCCTTGTGTTTTAACGGTTTTATTGAAAGTGAAATGATTAAAAAGAACTTAGAAATAAGATTTAATTTTGCCGTAGCACAATGGTTAAAGAAACTTATTTTAAATACTAATTCTTCAGTCTAGAGAGTTTGAAACGCACTGAGTGCTACACAGTTCAGGGAGTGCACAAAATAGAAAGGTGGGCAAAATACATTTTCTCACCGGATTTATTTGACCGATAAAAGGAAACAGGCATCAGAGAACTGATCTCTTAATCGTCTGAGAGAACCCTTGTTGCCTTCCATTAGAATAGCTGATGGAAGGCAGCAAGTTTCTCCTGAAGAGAAACTCATTGCGCCTTCTCGAAATAACATTTTCCGCTGACATGAAGTGGGAAGATTATAATGATTCAACTTCTAGGTCTGTTGCTAGAAAAGTTGGTTCGCTGTCGTGATTTCGTTTTCTTCTTTTGGGGTATCAGTCAATGAAAATCGGTTTACGTTTTCAGTGGTTTCCGTTTGCCGTTTTAATTGTGCTGATTTTTGCTGTCTTTAAATAACCAACGCCACCTGCATATTATTGAAATCTTTATTTTTCAAGTTTGAAAGACAGGTAAAGAATATATTTAAAATAATATTTTTGTATTTTCTTCATTTTTAGGGAGAACGTGGACCTGCTGGAATTCAAGGACCAAACGGACCCCGTGGATCTGCTGTAAGTATATTTATTTGCAAGATGCAATTTATGCTTATTTTTCTAATCTGGGAACAAAAATTAATCAAAACTGACATTAAACGATAATCTTGGAACTATTTCGAACTTTTGTTCTCATCTTGATTGATATAGGTGTTATAATAGACACAATGTTTCGACGAAGTACTGGTCGGGATGTGCGTTGTGGCGCAGTGGATATCGGCTCGGAACGAGAAATCGGAGAGCCGAGTTCGAATTTCAGTTGAATCCATTGCATTCACTTACGCGCAAATACCCTTGGGAAAGGTATTAATCCGTCTATTCCTTCCAGTTATGGGTTAAATAACAGGACAGATTGGGTTCTATAGCCTTGGTCGGCAACTAGTCTACCGCAGAAAGCAATGGCAACCTATCCTACTGCGGGATAATCTTCTGCCCAGTCAGTCATGTCTGTTTCGAGACATAATCGCCCAAGGCAACCTATCCTACTGCGGGATAATCTTCTGCCCAGTCAGTCATGTCTGTTTCGAGACATAATCGCCCAAGCGTGTATTACGTATGGCACTTAACTAACTCTCTGGTCGTAATCAGATGTCCATAGATTGGCTCATGTGGAATATCTCGTTAGTTATTATATTGTGAAATCAATTATTGTTCTTTTACGTTCGAATTTGTTACTCTCACTATCAAGTCCAAGTATCGAACTCATGTCTACTAGATGATACTAACATATGTATAGCCAACTACTATATCCACTACGCCAACGTACCGAAGGTGGAGTATTTTGTAAAATTGGTTAAAATAAACAAAACTCTGCTGTGTTATAACTAAGCCATAAAATGCAGTTCTTTTTATCTAATCAGGGTATATGGGCCGATGAACAAACGTATAAGCAATGTAAACGATTGTCTTTTTAATGTATCTATCATGATATACAATTAATGATATTAAGAAATGTTACGAAATGATTTCATATAAACATTAAGATGTTAGTTTTTAAATGTTTTTAGCTAAAAAATGTTAAATTTTATGCGGTTGATCTACAACGTATTTTCCTGGCTATACTTTCATTGTTAGCCAATAAAAATTGTAAGATGAATGAGAATTTTCTTTTAAACATCCTATCTATTTGACTTTTCAGGGTGCCATAGGACCTGCAGGAGAAGCTGGAGAACGCGGAATCATGGGAGATAAGGTAAAACTCACTTCTCTTTATTGTGTGTGTATGAGAGTATATATATATATATATATATATATGTGTGTGTGTGTGTGTGTGTGTGTGTGTGTGTGTGTGTGTGTGTGGATCAAATTGTGGTGTGATCCATTTGCCCATTAATCAATCTGCCCTGAATATATATACTCGGAAAACTCTGCTTGTATTCAGAGCTAACCAAAGCTCTCTTGTAGTCGGTCTCTCTGCCTCCAGGCAGAGGGGAACCGAGACAAGGCACCGCCGAAGGGTAGAGTCTGGTCTGGGGTAAACAAACAAGAGCTAGATCCAATCCTATTTTTGCCCGAGTTTAAGGACACGAATCTATCATGTAAAATTTGTCCTTGTGCCATATCAAGCCTCAGTGGGGAGGAAAGTGAACATCAGCTCATTAAACTTTGTCTTTGTCGGACTCTCCGCCTTCGGACGGAGAGGAACCCAGACGAGACTATGCCGAGGGGCAGAGTTTCTTCTGGGATAAATCGACCAGAGCCAATTCATCCGTATGCGGGTTCTACGGGGAATTTCTGCCCAAGCGTACGTAAAAATCGGCCTTGTGCCACAAACCGCCTTTGTGAGGAAGCTCGTGGGTTCATTAAAGTTTACAATCTGAATTGTTTCTAACAATTCTACTACATAAAAATATTGATCAGAATCTGACCGCATGATTAAATAAGGATACATTTATAAATGTTTCCTATTTGTGCCTAATTCTATCATATATATATATATATATATATATATATATATATATATATATATATATATATAGTGTCCTACGTCAATGGCACAACTCGGAGTTTCATGCGTTATGCAATCATCAGGTGCATATTACAACGGACTGTTTGATAAATTTAAATTTAAGTTCACGCGATGTTCATGAGAGTTAAATCTTATAAAGTTAGGTTGCTGTTTTAATATATCGATAGTAAAATTTAATAACTAAAGATTACATGGATATAAAATATTAAGATTAAAAATCTTAGACTAAAACTTTGAATAAAAAATTATTAAAATGCAGAGAAATGAAATCAAAGGTTGTGATTCATAATTATTAATAGTACTCTTTGCGAGAGAAAGAAAGTGAGAAAGAAAGACGCAAATGTATATAGGAATCTATATATAAATATATATATATATGTGTGTGTGTGTGTGTGTGTGTGTGTGCGCGCGCGTGTGAGTGTGTGTGTGTGTGTGCTTGTTTTAAAAGATTTCAGATCTAATGTGTCCATTAATGAAAGTTAAACTGTTTTTTGCTCTAATGTAGCTTAACTTTAGTATTTTAAAAGAACTCATATTCGATAGCTCTCCAAAGACAGATTCTCATTAAGACTTTATTATTAATTCGCCATTTAAATAGCGATCCAGTAGCATTAGACAGCGTTTCGTCTGTGGCGGAGGAAAGGTCCTAGAGCGAAGAATAATACGTTTCGCTCAAGAATTAATAAACGCTTTTGAACGCTCTCAAGGCTGAAAAGGAAGGATTGAACACATCCATATCACATATGGCATCAATACTGCATTTTTGGTCTAGTCTAACGCTTGTTAAAATAAGGAATAGAAGGAGAAAAGACCTTTTCCTATTATGTCTATTTATACCGCAGAAAGCAATGGCAATCTACTGCGGGACAATCTTCTGCTCAGTCAGTCATGTCTCTTTCAAGACATGATCACCCAAAGCGTGTATCACGTATGGCACTTAATTGAATGACTGAATATAATAGTTAGAAACATAATTAAAACTTCTACCTGGCGTAAAGTGAGGGATCGGTTTTCTATTGTTATGAAGTAATAAAACTGATCCCCCACTAAATTATACTTAATATAATAATGTAATATAATGTATCTCTTTTCCCTCTAGCTATGAGTTAAATGGCAGGACAAATTGGGTTCTATACCCTTGTCTGGCAACCAGTCTACCGCAGAAATAAATGGCAACCTACTGCGGGATAATCTTCTGCCCAGTCAGTCATGTCTCTTTTGAGACATGATCGATCAAAGCGTGTATCACGTATGGCACTTAACTGACAGATTATTTACAAAGCATTTTATATAAATGTGTTAGTCCTTTTTATCTGTAGACATCGACCCTTATGATCAACTATTGTTTATTTTTATTTTTAACTTTTTTAGGGTGACAAAGGATGGATGGGATCCCCCGGTATGCCAGGAAATCCAGGACCTCAGGTAAGTCATTCAAAATGTTAATTTATTTTATCTTGGATTAGTACAGGGTAACCAAAAAAAAATGGGACCTTTTTAACAATCCAATAAGACCAAAAGTGATGGAAGAAAAATATTTTATTCAAAGTAATTGAAACCTTAAAACATGTCATTTAAGAAACAATGATGGAATTTTCATTTTTTAAGAATTACGTTCTGTAGCATTATTGAAATCTGCTGTTGAAATTCCATTGACCTCTGCAACATCTCAGCGGGGATACTGTGAATTTCATCCTAAATTCTCTATTTTAACCCATCCAGAGTTCTTGGTCGAGTTGTGTACACTTTACTCTACAAAAAAAATAAATCACAAACGGACAAATCTGGCGATATAGGGGGCCATGGAACATTACCAAATCTTGAGATCACACGGTTACCGAACAATTCTTATACAGCCTCCAATGATTGCGGTGCAGTGTGTGATGTCACGCCATCCTGCTGAAAGCAGATTTCTTGAACAAGTGGAAAGTTGTTCAATTCAAGTGTCTCTACGTAACGATTCGCAGTGACAGCGACTGAGATCCCTTGTTCATTTTCAAAAAAATAAGATCCGATGATCCCATGTAATGAAACAGCACACCATACTGTCACCTTACTAGCGTGTAAAGGGCGCTCATGAACTTCATTAGGATTTTTATCTGCCCAGTAACGGTAGTTCTGCTTATTCACGTAATCAAGTGAAAACTTGCTTAGAAATTAATCTTGATCCATGGTTACTGAAATGGCAGAGTGTTTACTTCGTGAGGCTACTGTTTCGCAGTGCTGCCACTTGCTCATGTCTGCCAATACACGCTTCAAAAATTCCTGTTTTTTTTGGGGGTTTTTTGGGGGTTTTTTTTTGTTGGTCATCCTATATATTTACCATATTCTCTTGTGCATAATATAATTCTTGATTTTATTTCTTAGCTAAAATAGGGAACAAATTAGTTCCTAGAGTATAATAGGACGCCGTAGTACCGACATCTTTATGTGACATTCTTTTGAAATAAGATTCATTGTTCGTGTACTAATGATATATATATATAACATTATTAGCTCTCCCAATAACCAAATCTTCAAAAAGTGTAGCGAATCCAATGCAGAGAATAGAATGATACCCACCTGTAATCGTAGATCTAAAATAACAGTCCGGTTGAGGGTAAATGTAGATCAGCAAATGTAATCTACCAAGCCATAATCTAACCCTAAGGAAAATAAGGTGAAATGTAATGTTTATATCGGAATTTTGGTGGGAATTTGGAAGCAAAGGCTTTATGCACACAAGCACTTCTTCACCAACCCTAGTTTAACATACCAAACAGCCCTTTCTCGAAAATACTGGGAATTTAAAGAAAATAACTTAAATCCACAGATAAAATGAAAGCTCATGGGCAAGGCTAGGACCCATAATAGCTTAAAAGATAGATGTAATCTATATTTGACAGAAAAAATTAAAATTTTTAAATTTCAAGACCAAAATATACTCCTTAACAAACGAAGAGAGACCATAAGTATGTGTCGGCATAGAAATAAATATAAATTACAATAATTATCCTATTCTTCAAATTAGTCACAATAAGGTTATTTTTTTTAATTTTCTCACACCTACCACTATTAACTCAAGGGTCAAGCCACATACCTCAAACTACTACAGAGGAAATTTCTACTAAAACTCTTCTAGCTTAACCCAACAAAAACCAATACCTCCCAACCCCTTCCTTTACGTAAGCTAACCTCTGGGCTTAGACTTTTTCCTCATTCTCTGTTTATAAGTGGTTGAAAAATGCATGTCTTAAAATGACAGTGAAAATGGCTATTTCCCAGCTGTTTTATCTGCATTAACACACATATATATATATATATATATATATATATTAGTCATCCACATACAAGCCTGTTTCGCTGTATCACAGCTCATCAGTCTGGCCGGGATCGAAACTCGACCGATTTGGTGTTAGTCGGAGTCTCTACTTCCTAAGCCATCGACGCATGATATCAGAGAAGGGAAATTTTAACGTGTTGTATATCAACAGTGTTTACACACGCCAGTTCCCGAGAGAACTCAATTCATTTCTGAAGAGTCACGCATATAGCTGAAGTGGAAACTGTTTTTAAAATTTTAATTTTCTTCTCCAGAGCGCTCAATCGTAATGAGAGCATAATATATATATATATATATATATATATATATATATATATATTGCAAAACGTACCAACAAAACAGTAGCACTAATCACGACCGAAATCAGAAAAAACTACTGCTAAAAAATCAATAACATAAGTCGTCAAACCCAAAAGGTATAACCAAATGGGTAAAGGGGAATAAAAAAAAAGAAACAAACAAAGCATAATCCGTGTTTGAAAGAAAAAAGCCCCTTGTCCTGACGATCCGGCGAGTGAAACCGCGGTCGACTTTTGGCTCACTTTTACACTTAGTTTGTATATATATATATATATATATATATATATATATATATATATATATAATCTATTAAAATGTCAATGCCGTACTTATAATTCTATAAAATATTTTATTTTTCGCAATATTAAAGAATATGAATGGGCATCAAGTAGAGTTCATAGGGCTATGCAGGAAAGATGGCGGCTAACTTGAAGAAATCAAGATTGCATTGACTGCGAAACGATCCTGTCTGGAGCTTGTTTAACAAAAGAACCGTTCTTAGGAAGAACTTATCCGAATGGAACTTAATTTGTACTATATAAATACAGATTGAATTGGGAATTATTAAACCTTGTGTACGTAACATGTTGGGTCCCAGGGGTGTTGGGATTAAGGATTGTAGCTAATCAGAACATATGCCATGGAAATAGTGAAAGAACATCGAGAATGCATTTGATATATAATGTTAGCTCAATTGAAAGGAAACTAACATCCAAAATTTAAAAAAAAAATGCAGATACCTAAAACGGTGTTGATGTTGGACAAAAGACAGTACCCAGTTGGTATAAGTAAAATAAAAGATATATAGATAAATAAATAAAACACTGTAACTACAAAGAAAAATTTGTTTGCTTGTAATGATATTTTTTCCCATTTGTGAATATTACAGGGACAAGCTGGAGAAATGGGACCATCAGGACCTCCAGGACCTATGGGTGGAAGAGTAAGTCTGATTTCTTTTTTCTAATGGATAGTACACTTTTCATTAACAGCATTTTCAAAGCAAAGTTCTTAATTTTAAATTAGTTTCCGGATGTGCGTTGTGGTGCAATGGATATCGGCTCGGAACGCGAAATCATAGAGCCGAGTTCGAATTCTTTCTGTCGTCTAACGCTTTACTCTACACTTTATTTATCCTAAATCTAACATAAGCGAATAAGTAAAATCCTATTTGCCAAACCTTTTGCAACTTTATTCCTTCTGTTTAAGTGGATTCTTATCAAACTGTTTCTCTTCTGAATGTACGTTGTGGTTTAGTGGATATATGCTTGGAACGAGAAATTGGAGAGAAATTTGAATTCCTTGCATTCACTTACGCGCAAATACTCTTGGAAAATGTATTTGTTGCTTTCCCCTCCAGCTATGGGTTAAATAGCAGAACAGATTGGGTTCTATAACCTTGGTTGGCAACCAGTCTACCGTGGAAAGTAATGGTAACCTACTGCGGGAAAATTTTCTGCCCAGTCAGTTGTGTTTCTTTCGAGACATGATCACCTAAACGGCACTGAACTGACTGATGCACCACAATAACAAATGCATTCCTGTTATTTATGAAGATTAAGTTATCAGATATGTTGTGACATGCGTTTTTTTCTTGCTTGTTTTTTCTATATTCTTATCTTTTTTTAAACTTCTAGGGACGCGATGGACCCCGTGGTCCACCCGGTAAAGATGGTGAAGCCGGACCTTCTGGAGTTCCAGGACAACGTGTAAGTAATATTTGTCTATCTGATTAGGTGATATCCATCGATTGTTACGTTTTTTGTTTTTTTTTGTTTTTTGTTTTTGTCTTTTGTTTTTGTTTTTTTTTGTTTTGTTTTTTTTTGTTTTTGTTTTTTTGTTTATGGTCATTTTAGTGGAATAGATTGTGGCAAATTTAATGTTGTTTATGAATTCTTGGAAATTTTTTTATTTCCAACACTAACAGTCCACAAACAAGATTAAATTCTTATATAGGCCATACATGTACTACACTTTCTCGTAGGTTGACTTGTTATTTGTTTAAATTTAGAACGATTCGTACACATATAGATCAACATATAACAAACATATCTAAATCTTCATCTTCCTTCAAACATGTATTGAGCAGTTTCTAATAGAACAGTTTATTGGTCTAAAGTAAATCTGATCTATAAATATTCAGTATGACCAGTGCATCTGTTATATATATATATATATATATATATATATTAACCCTTTGTTGCATATTGGTTACAATTATAACCATTATCAACAAAGGGTTCATTTAACAGGAATAATAAAAACAAATAATAGAAAAAAAAGCAAAATAGTGATTTCATTTTCATAATATCATATAAAATAAGCATCTTTAAGAACAAATACTATTTTTAAAATATATATATTTATTTATCTATTACTATTTTCTTACAGGGAGCACGTGGACCACCCGGCAATGATGGCCGACCAGTAAGTATTTTTTTTTAACATTTTAACTCAATCCAGGGAATAAAGTCACTAAGACACGGGAAAGTACTGAGTGTGAAAGAACATAAGAGAAAACAAACGGTATTAGTAGATTATTTGTCGACACATTTAAATTTGATTTTCCAACAATTTCACAAATACAGATATGTAAAAATATACTCTCCCAAAGATTCATTTAGTAGTCGGAAAAAAAAGTAATAATTAAATAATTTTGAAATATTTTAAATATCACATCTAACTTTTTAAGATCACGAATACGTCAATTAAGAGGGGGTAATATATAACCCACAAGTACTAGGAAAACATAATTTAAGTAATAGAACAATGAAAGTACTGGAATTAAGAAGACAGAAGATAACGATTGACATTGAATTTAAATTTCTGAGGATCAAATTTGACAGGAAAAGAGTTCCAAAAGCAAAAAGTGCGATAAAGAATATCTTAACTTACGACGATATCTAGCCATTTGTAAATAATAAAACCTTGTCAATCTAATTAATACACTTAAATTATTAGTGTTTTTGGTTATGTACCATATGAGAAAATTAATAAGAACATTACCATGAAAGTAGAGTTTTAAGCGCTTCACTTTACAGGTGTAGAGGCTCATCCCTTGTTCCCTGTTTAGGATGTGGTTTCCGGTTTTCTCTTCTAATCTTCACTTTTTTTTTTTTCAATTGGAGTAGATAGACTAAACTATCACCCGGTTCACACTCCACCTACGTCTATTGAACAGGTGTAGAGGCTCATCCCTTGTTCCCTGTTTAGGATGTGGTTTCCGGTTTTCTCTTCTAATCTTCACTTTTTTTTTTTTCAATTGGAGTAGATAGACTAAACTATCGCCCGGTTCACACTCCACCTACGTCTATTGAACAGGTGTAGAGGCTCATCCCTTGTTTCCTGTTTAGGATGTGGTTTCCGGTTTTCTCTTCTAATCTTCACTTTTTTTTTTTTCAATTGGAGTAGATAGACTAAACTATCGCCCGGTTCACACTCCACCTACGTCTATTGAACAGGTGTAGAGGCTCATCCCTTGTTCCCTGTTTAGGATGTGGTTTTTTTTGTTTGTTTTTTTTCAATTGGAGTAGATAGACTAAACTATCGCCTGGTTCACACTCCACCCACGTCTATTGAACAGGTGTAGAGGCTCATCCCTTGTTCCCTGTTTAGGATGTGGTTTCCGGCTTTCTCTCCTCTAATCTTTACACTCTTACGTAGCCCCCGGCACCTCAGTGGCTTTACCGCCTTGCTCGGGGTGATATGATTAAAAAAAAAAAAATAAAATAAGCTTATGGTCGAATAGTTAGGACGTTTGATTTCTGCGTTTGATATCTGAGATCAGACTTCGCTATAACCTTGCCAGCTAACACCGAGTCTCTAATTACGGTTAACAAAGTTGTTATATACACCACTACATATGTCAAGCATGGTGAATGGTTTCAAATTATTTTATCTGTTGAGACAGAGTTACCGTGGTTCATGTTTTCCTGTAAAAAGACATGATCGTCTTCCCACCAAAAATTAAGGCGAAGTAAAAAAAAAAATCTTATACCGTATCAAGGAAGACAACTCTGAAAATTTTATGCGATTTACATAACTTGTGTCATGTTAAACAATAAACGACATTTCATAGATTTTTTTTTTTTTTAATTAGTTAAATAAAAAAAAATTATAATTTTCGCTTTAAAATTTGGTATAATTTTCATTCTTTACTACTGATTATTTTTAATCACTTTTAGGGAAATACCGGACCCGCAGGACCACCCGGACCTCCTGTAAGTATATAACTTGAAATAATAATCAAATTATAACACTCTTTTTCTGTTCTTTCTTTGGTATTATTTTTATATACTGATAAAAATACATATACTTAAAAAGTAAATACTTTGATTTAGCTTCACACATGTATTCTGTAAAAAAAAAAAAAAAACTTTACTTATTTTCATAAAAAATATCTATCTATCTATCTATCTATCTATCTATCTATCTATCTATCTATCTCATTCAGTTCATTGCCTATCATTTATTTCTTATTTTTAGGGTTACGCTCCCAGCTACACACCATTCCCAAGCATGCAAGGACCCAAAGGACCAGATCCAGCAGAAGGTTATTATGTAAGTAAAAATAAATTGTTCATATCTTTTCCTTTCCCAGTCTTTTTCATGCTTACGTTTACAAGTCTTATGGGTATTACCTCCACTTGGTTTTCGAAGATGCCGTTAGTTGGCGATGTTAATGTAGGTTACTAATATACGAATTTTATATAACCATTATAATTATATAATACAGATTACTAATATAATATATTATTATAATACAGATTACTACCATATAACAAAAATATACTGGATGCACGATGGTGTAATGAATAGCAGCTCGGGATTAAAAATCAGGGAGCAGAGTTCAAATTCCAGTCGTGTTCGCCTCATTCACTTACTCGGAAATACTCTTTGGAAAATTATTGATCCATCGCTTCTCCCTCCAGCTATGAGTTGAATAGCAGGACAAACTGGGCCCTATAGCGTTGGTTTTGCACGGAAAACTCTGAATTCAAACCAACATGGAGAGGGTTGGGCTCTGTCAAGTTATCATGTCCTAGACACAACGCTGCTGCGTCTAATGTCGACCCAAATTAGTCTCGTGATCGTGGCTCATATGGGTAGACAAACATCAGAACCAGACATTCTGGCAAAACGAAGAATAAATTTGTAATCAAACACTTGAACTTCTTTTGTTTTCTTAACTCAAAGAACAGAGCCACTCAATAAATCACGGATATATATATATATATACAGATTACTAATATAATATATATATATATATATATATATATATATATATATATATTATTTTGAACATTATTTTTACCGATACTGTTTAATTAAAAACAGAATATCTACTTAAATACGAGTATCGGTAAAAATAATGTTCAAAATAATTCATTACAAATTGTCGGTTGCTTATAACCAAGTTTCGTTAAAATTCGTTAATTTCCGTAACATGTTTATATATATATATGCAAGCGTGGTAGCAAATAATATATTTTTTTTATATATATACAAGAACATATTTGAGAAAATTAATGCCAAAGAACAAAGTAAATTTAAAAGTTAAAAATTTCAGCGCTCCCTCCTCTTCGTGCGCATGCGTAGCTACATCAACGGAAATATTACTTTGGCCCGATTATGACCGATAATGTCATTAATATATGCAAATTTAATAATTATAATTGGATAACATTAATAGTAATAAGCTTTTATTTAAATTAATGATCTTTTTCTTTATTAGGGTGATGAGGCGAAACCCGATGAGGTTGATGTCATTAACCAGGTAGCCTGGGCCATTGAACGTACAAGGAAACCAAAGGGTACCAAGAATGATCCTGGTGCAACTTGCCGTGACCTTCTTATACGTAATGAACAAAAATTGGAAAGTGGTAAGTCTCCCTTTCTTTCTTTCTTTCTTTCTTTCTTTCTTTCTTTCTTTCTTTCTTTCTTTCTTTCTTTCTATCTATCTATCTATCTATCTATCTATTACGCATTCATTGTTTTTAAATCTGTTTAATTCTGTTCATTTCTATATATCTATCTGTGTAACTTAGGCTTGAATAAGGCGGAATGGGGACTTTTTTTTTATAAATAGCGTTTCGCTATTTATTTAGTTGCATCAGAAATGTCAGAAGTTAAATTATTCAAGTTATACTTTAGTATGTATATTGTTTTCATTTAGGTTAGCCTGTACCAATTAACAAATTGTACTTCCAGCATTCGTCATATTATATCCAATTTGTAATTCATACTTAAATTAAACTAACGTTTTAAAAAATTAAGCAGTTACATGTTTACCATGAGATATGCACGTAACGTTTCATACAACCAATTGAAACAGAAACAGAATTTATGCTTGCTAAAACAACGCTTCTTATAATACAAAAAAATTGTTAGTACATAACACTCATATAACAGTCGTTACTTTCTGTTTCTAACTGCAAAGTGAAACAGACGAACCTCTAAGCTTGTAATAATGCTTTATTCAATTCAATTATGTGATGTCCGTCGATTAGTCTTATAATCGAAGGGGAGACAACTATAGTTGCCTTCACCACACAAACCATAAGAATAAATGAATTTGATGCAATATATTCCACCGTTAAATACACCAGAAAATATTTAATTCTTCCTTCACAGAAAGAAGTTGACCTGTTCACGGGCATTAATTAAAAAGGTCAATTCAACATGTCTCCCAGCCAATAATGTTATATCCCAAGCAGTCAAAATGGCGTAGCTATAACGTTTTCGTCAACGTTATACAGAGATTGCAAAAGATTTTTTTAAATTATAGACTCCCTGCAACATGCCTACAATGTTACCTTGTACATTTATAAATCCGTTGCCTTGCAACGTAACGGAAAATTAGTGATTCTCAATCTCTCTCTCTCTCTCTCTCTCTCTATATATATATATATATATATATATATATATAATTCTGTGACTTCTGTTAGTCTGTTACACCCTCTACAATAGCCATGCTTCAACTGATCGAAAGCAAATTTTGGGGAAAGTGTAAACAAGTAAAAAGTACAGAGTACAGTTGGTTTTACTAGGGTGCGTAGCTTAGTACAATAAATGTTCATTATATTTTTGTGAAAAATTTAAAGTTTTATTATCTAAACATATTTATAAATGGAACTTTGTCTCTCTGTGTTTGTGTGTATTCGTTACCTATAGACTCCGAAACGGCTGGACCGATTTTCTTGAAAATTTACACAGTTATACTATAAGCGTCTGCGAGTGTTCTTAGCTAGGTTTTGTGTCGAGGTACCCTCCGATAAATATAGAAAATCGATAATCGAAAAAATCGGGTTATAGAAGGAGTGGTCCGATTTTAATCAAATTTCATACACTCATAGACAAAGACATAAGAAACGATATTCAGAAGTTTCAAGGTTGCAGTTCTTACAATAGTGCAGAAAATCGATAATATATATATATATATATATATATATATATATAAAGCAAGATGTTTGTGTGTGTGTCTGTTTATCTGTTTGTATGTCCTTTATACAATTTGTATCCGATTCTCACCAAACTTCACACATATATTCTTTAGGCTGAGTCCAGAACCATGAATTAGTTTTAAAGCTTTCATTACACTCGAGCAACGCCGGGATAGACTGCTAGTTTAATATACAAAATACTAATATAATAATAATTGAAATAGCAAATACTTATTTAATAAAAATGCAATATTGTTTTTTCATATCTTTTCTTTAAGTTTTTATGTATACAAGAATCCATTTTCTAATTCACCCCACGTTTGAGAGAACTTTAAACCAATCACAATGCCAAACGATTTAAAAAGTCGGAATTTAACTCCAGAAAGAAATATTTACGCATGGCCAATTGTATGTTGCATGCTCAAGCGTAAGAAATCCTAAGAAGTAATTCTTCGCTGTTAAAGTGGAGGTGAAAAAAATTCTTTAAAAAGTATTGTTGACCATGAAATCCTATAAAATTAAATTAAATTAAAGAAATTTTTAAATCGTGAAGTAGGGTTTTCTCAAAGTATTTTTCCAAACAAATCAGCTTATACAAATCTCATCTTGTGAAATTGAACGTAGAGTCTGTAAATCTCGGTAAAAAAAATGCTAGCGATAACTTAAAAAAATACTGAGAAGATTTCAACACGCTAAAATAATTGCAAAAAAATAATTCTAGATAAAAAGATTCTGCAACGTCGCAATAACGTTCTGTCATGTATGCGATTCCTTTCAAGAGATGGATTCTGTTACTAGAATTCTTCTTCAGCGTTTCTTTTCTTTACTTTCAGGCAAATACTATGTTGATCCTAATGGCGACTCTACCATCGATGCTTTCGAAGTTTATTGTAATATGGAAACTGGCGAAACATGCTTGCATCCAGAGAGTACCGAAGTAAGTGGTTGATTTTTACTCTAAATTGAGTATATATATATATATATATATATATATATATATATATATATATATATATATATATATTTAACTTCTACTCAGGACTTCGTCTAAGTGAAATAGATAGGTTCACCTACCGTCTGGTTTACACTCTTTTGAACAGGAGTAGAGTTTTATTTCCTGTTCTCTGTTTAGGATTGGATTTCAGGGTGGACCTGTACCACCGGCATCCTCCCACCGCCTGTGATCTTTTTTCTTTTTTCGGTGCATTCGATTAGACTCTAAACTTTCAGATTAGCAAAAAATTTGAAAAAGAAATCAATATTTAAAAATTTTTAGTGGTGTGCTCAATTTCTCATACAACGTTCTAGGAAAATCGATCCCCCATATTGGAAACACACGCCAAAAGATTACAGGGGAGTGGGGGTGGTCGTACAGCTCCGCCGATTTCGGTTCATTCTAAAGCCTTACCATTCTCTTTCACGCCCAATAGGCCCTTGCGACCTAGTGCCAAAAAAACTGGATAAATTTTGTTATCATTTCCATGTACGCATATAATTACTATTTTAAACCCGGTTTAAGTGAGAACGCAGATAAATAGTTACGCAGATTAATAGTTCCAAGATAATGATTGCTTGACACGAACAGCTCACAGTAGCCCTCTTGCATCTTAGTGGCATCATCTCCTTGCTTGAGCGGATTGATTAAAGGAGAGAGAGAGAGGGAGAAGTGGACGAAAGAAAACGCTACAGCGTCGCTTCGTTCTCGTTTAATTGGCAAAATAGGCACTACGCAACCACCACTAACTGGATGAAAAATAATACTCCCCAGGCATAGATCCACGAGTTTTCTAGGCTGACGGATGTCACCCAAAGTGTTTATTAGGTTCAGTCATAAGAAATTTCTATTTTGGGGAAACTATTATGACAAAAATGGGACCCTTAATACTAATCAGACATGGCAGTTAATAAATTTTGAGTATAATAACATAACTTAGTTTTTGCATGCCTATGACAGCGTACAATGTGACAACGCAAAGCCACATATAAGCATAGCACAGGAAACATTTTTGAAATCAGTTTGTCTGTTTTATCCAATCTGCCATATTCACTGATATTGTACCAACTGATTATCAAATTTGTTGATCTGTGGGAAAATTAAATAGAATCAATAAAATAATAACAATGAATAATAAAAAAAAGAAAAGGAAATACATTTCCCATGATGTTGGAGTAAAATAATGATTATCCCACTTGGCTTCGTCAAACTCCGTGAGGTGGCGCTGGTTAAGTCTATAAAAGGACAAACATTTTCTTTCCTGACTCTCTTTCTCCCCCTTGCTGCATGTAGAAATTACGTCTTTTTAAAATAAATTATACCTGTGATATAATTACGTTTTTCTTTTTTTTCTCTCTCAAATAAATTCTACCTGTGATATAACGGAGTACAGATAAATTTTAGAAGAATTACATTTAAAAAGAAAATGAAATAAGTTAACCATATTTTTTTTCTCTTACAGTATGCTCAGGATAGATGGACAAAGGAGACTGCTCCTGATCAATGGTTCATGAGAGAAATTGTTCATAAAAATGAGGTAAGTAAAACATTGTTGTTGTGATACTATAATGACATGCAAGAGTCCTTGGTTTATTCAGGTGTGCCGTGAACAAAGGTTGCTTAAACTCGAGACATCATAAACACCTTCCATTTATAAACTGTCAATTAAGCCAGTCTGACATTTCTCCGGAAGCCTCGTTTGTCAAATGTATTTTCGAACTTCACATGTCAGTGTTAACAATACAAGACATAGTTTATCTCTAAATAACCCAAAAAGGATTGATAAGTCGTTAAAAATAATCGATGAATTACTTCTCAATGTTCGGGGACTGAATTGTATAACAAATGGTTGCTCCACTGGTCAGCGTTCAAACCTAAATAAAGCTAAAGTTTCAAATGTTAATTTTCAAGACAAGGAAGTTCTCTTTACAGAGAATCTCAACGATAAAAAATACTACTATCTCTATTTTTTTTTTTTTTTACACACTTGCTTTTATGGTTCAGCAAACTTAATAAATACCAAAACCAGTGTTGTAAATGGCGATTTTCACTGTAGACAAGTCCACACCATTTCAAAGATTGATGCAACAAAATATCCTTACTCCCAGTTTTCCCCATTTAGCTTTGTAATCTACGAAGCGAAAATGCCATTAACCCATTAATACTATTCTATTCTTTACATTCCACGTATATTCTGCTCTTTTTCTATTATTATCCACACTGTTTTGCACCATTTATATCAATATTATTCCATTTAGTCCAATTTAATTCTATTCTTTCTATTCTGTTCTGTTTTTCTCAATTCTATTCTATTCAACTCTGTTCGCACTATTCTGTTTATTCCAACTATATTCTACTCTTCCTGTTCTGTTTTTCTCAGTTCTATTCTTTTCCACTCTGTTCTGTACAATTCATATCAATATAGTTCTATGCATTCCAGTTTTATTCTATTCTTCCTGTTCTGTTCTTTTTCTCAATTCTATTCTATTCCACTCTGTTCGCACCATTCTTATCAGTATTATTCTGTTCATTCCAGTTCTTTTCTGTTCTTCCTTTTCTATTCTTCGTTTTGTGTTATTCTATATCCAGTAGCGATTGTGGAACTCTGAAAGTGTGATGGTGGGGTACTTAGGGGGCCCATATTTTTCTGAGGAGGAGGGAAGCAGTGTCTTCATTTTCATACTACATCCCTATCGTATGCATAACTTAGGAATGAGTTTGTTGAGCATAAGTTTGTTACTTCACTAAATTAAACGGAATAACTTTTCATTCGTAGCAATGAAGTTCTAATCTATTCTTGTCCACTTTTCCACTCTCAACCTGTTGGGACACAAGAGAGGTTAATTTCAAAACAAAATCAAATGGGTTAACGTCAATATTAGCAGAACAATGCTATTTTTCTGCTTTGATTTTTTTTTTTAAATGGAAAAGAAAACGCAAAGGGAAAAGCGCTTAAGATCAAATTTAATCAAAATCAGATTGTATAAAATTTTTGTAGCTTATAAAAGTTGGGGGGGGGTCAACCGAGGTGCCAGCCAAAATTCTCCCTCCACGGCAGAATCGCTACTATCTATGTCCTTTTTGTTTTTGTTTTATGCTTTTACTGTGATCCCTTTCTTATACACCGTTTTCATGAATCGTCTTGTTCAGTTCCGTTTCAATTTTTTTCCTTGCTCCCTGTTTGTCCTTTTTCCGATTCGTCCCTGTCTTATCCCGTTCCATCTTGTCAAAGCTTATCACCTTATTTATTATCTCTCTCTATTCACGTCTGTGCTTTTCTATTTCAGCTTGGCTATGGTGATATGAAGAGAGATCAGTATCACTTCCTCCACATGCATTCGATCCGTGCCCGCCAGAACATCACATACAACTGTCTCAACTCTAATGCTTATGGAGTAAAACTTGCCACTTTCGATGGTAGCGAGATGTTCGCCAATCACGAACTGCGCAAATACACCTACAGAATCAGCATTGATGGATGCCAGGTAAGCAGAAATTCTATTTTGAGGAATTTTAAAAATACTTTTTGTGGGATTGACTCTGTGTAAAGGCTGGGAAGGCAAAAAAAAAATCGTTTTATCGAACGGTATAGCAAAAACATAACATTTATCCAAATCAAGTGCTTGCCGTAGAGCAGTTATTATTATTATTATTATCATCATTATTATTATTATCATTATAGAGTAATTGGGCATGGGATGTGCGTTGTGGTGCATTCGATATCGGCTCGGAACGAGAAATCGGGGAGCCGAATTCATTGCATTCCCTTACGCGTAAATACCCTTGGGAAAGGTATTAATCCGTCTATTCCTTCCAGTTATGGGTTAAATAACAGGACAGATTGGGTTCTATAGCCTTTTGTCGGCAACCAGTCTACCGCAGAATGCAATGGCAACCTCCTGCAGGATAATCTTCTGCCCAGCCAGTCATGTCTCTTTCGCGACATGATCGCCCAAGCGTGTATCACGTATGGCACTTAACTGACTGACTGAATTGGGCATGGGTAAGTGTAACTGGCAAAAATATCCAACAAAGAAAATTCACCAATTTTCCTATAAACTGTAAAGCAAAATAATACTAAGCAATATATATATAAATTAGTTTTTTGTCGTAATTAAATTAGACCAATACTCAGTTATATTAAAAAGTGCTCAATACATTTATATTGTAGAGCTTTTGAATAATTTTCATTTGGTATTGAGTCATTTCCGCAACCTAGGTTTCAAACTTTCGGTATCTTTAGGTGATTAATATATATATATATATATATATAAGTCAAAATTAGGTGAAACAAGTGTAATAAGGCAACAAGTTCGCAATGTAAGAATGGTGTTAACGCACAAAAGGGATACAGTCAGGTGATTTTAGTGTTCTGACTTCAAGATAATAAAGAACAAAAATATGCCTAGGATGGAATCCTAGTATGCATTTGTACGATTTGTTTTATAATTTTGAGAGAGAGACGTTTTTGCATTCAGTCCTGATAGGAGTGAATCAAACCATTATCATAACAATGCTCGTTAGAGAATTTAGAATGAAAATATCCGTAGGAAAGACAGAGTAAAGCCACGTCAAGTCGTTAAGTGACTGAAGTCGAGATGCCAAGTCAACATCTATTATATTGCAGATCCTTCTTTAGATTTTGTCGGGAAGTACTAAACCTATTTATTTATTTTCAAATTCATTTTTAACTGTCTGGACAGTCAATATTTCCGTTCATCCCACCTTGCTTCTTTTTTTCTTTTTTTTCTTCTTTTTTTTCTTCTTTTTTTTCTTTTAATTACGAATGTGATTTTTCTCTCTTTTCAGACAAAGAACAACCAGTGGGGTAAGACAGTATTCGAAGTGGACACCAGCCAGACAGAACTCCTACCTATTACTGACGTAGCCGTTCAAGATGTAGGAGAGGAAAACCAGAAATTTGGCTTGCAGATTGGTCCAGTCTGCTTCAGCTAAATCCTTTGGGATGTCCACCCCCTCACCCAAATAGCATCATCACCGCCGTCTCCAATTGAGATGCCGATATTCTTTATGGTAGAAAGAGAGCCAAGAAATTAAAAACATTAAAAAAAACAATGGACTTCGATGACAGTCAGATGTAGAAATATTAAATAAAATTTGAGTTTTCCTAAAAGAAAAAAAAAAATGAAATTAACGGCCGGAGTAGATTTTTCTTTGTATGTCTATAGATATCTCTACATATGTAAAATGAATATTGCGGCCGTCAATTTTGTCGTCATCAGCAAGTGTTTTCCGCTACAACTACAAGCACAGCTTAATTTTACAACAACATCCACTCTTACTACTATTACTACTACTACTGTCGACTTAGACCATGTGGACATTTATCAACAGTTTATTGAGAACGAACATCATTTTCCATATAAGATCATTACAGTTCAGTCGGTGGTAGTTTATTTGTTTAATGAACATACGGAAAAAGAAAGGATTGCAGATTGGCTTTTGTTGAACAAGGCACTGCGGACATTTTTTGGCGTAGTGAAATACGAGCCAAATTCATAAACCCAAAAGAAAGTCGTTTTTTTTCCTTTTTCTTAAAAAAAAAAGGAAAAACTTTTGGGGAAATTAAATAAGATGGAAAAATATATGAAGTGAAAAGAAAAAAGTTGTTGTTTTTTTTTATATCATAAAAAAAATTGATGATAATAAAATTTAATAAAACATGAAATTTCGATAAATTTTCTAAATTTCCGACGAAACACGAAACTAATGTGATACAAACAGCAATCCGGCTTTTTGAAATGCTTCATCAATTTTTTCTCTTTTTTTTTTTTTTTTGCTTTTTATTTTTACTCGCTCTTTTGCTCTATCGTTCTCTCTTTCTCTCTCAATCTCTCTTTCTTCCTTTTTATAAGCAAAATACAGAAAGTGGGAAAGGCTATGACTTGTTTTTGTTGCGTTCGCATTCTACAATCTTGATTGTCCGATGATTAAAATGTGACACCGCTCACTTGGCATTATTAGCTAGGAGGCGGCTAACATTTTTGGCCACCATACATCTGTCAAGGTCTATCTTCATCATGTTCATTTTCAGCTGGAGATGGAATCAAAGTTTTAAAATAAAACTGTGAAAAAAATCTCATGCTTTTTATTTACTCCTTTTAAAAACCACAGACGTCAACTGATGTCTTGTATTATTTTTTATAGATATTTATTTATTTATTTATTTATTTTCTGAAATTCAAAAAAAAAAAAAATGACACCTGGCATCAAATTGGAGTAGAGGAAAGAGCAGGTATTTTTTTTGTTCTATTTTTCAAACTTAAAGAAAATAATACTGGATTGCTGTGTGGTATAGTATAATTGTTCGAGACAATAATAAGAATTTGCTTAGCAGTAAGTGCTAACCAACTCGGTATTTACCTGAGCCTCTAGTCAAAAGCTTTAACCAACTCGGCGTAGTAACACAGTTCTTATTTTCTTGTTCATCTGTGAATTGTTATAGCTTTTTTGGAACGTTAGCGCAGTGGTTACCCCTTGCATTATCCATGGTTTGGAATTCAGATTCGTTTTCATAAGCTACCGATTTTACCCTACCATTTAACTCTATCTCGTGTTCTCAATATGCTCTTTGATGGTTAAATTTTCTAAGCCTTCCTTTTTTATCATGCATCCAAGGAATTTCAACTGTCTTTTCCTGATTCTGAATATAAGTGTTCACTCCGTTGCCATTTTGTGTCAGACTTCCTCATTTCTCTCTCTATTGACTTCTGAAGAACCAGATCAGAAATAAAAGAAGCTGGGGATAGTTATGATCCTCTACATTTGGAAGGAATGCGACATTTTAAAGGGAAATTTCAAGAGTTTATTGAAGGTAAGAGAAAGAGGGGAAAGCAGTGAGCCACCAACGTGATAAAATTGTGTGAATGGATGGCAGAACGCGTATCGTGGTCCTTAGTAAGGAAAAAATCTAAGAGCCACGCGAACTAGAAAATTGTGGAGGGCCATGATCGCTTATGTTCTGAAAGGACTATGAGCACAATCGCTCCAATATTTATTCATTCACCAAAAGACTACATCTTTACTTAATGTCCTACAGCAAACATCGTAATAACACATTTTCTTTCCGAAATCCTAAGTAGCTCCATATATACAATTTTGTGGAGGGAGGGAAGGAAAGACTCAAAGCAACAGAAATGTGGTTCTACAGAAGGATGCTGAGTATACCAACGTATATAGCAACGACAAAATTTTGGAGAGAATGGATACGAAAAGAAAACTTATACTTAACAACAAGAAGAGACAGATGGAGTTTCTGAAACACGTAATGAGGAAAGCGGGCTTGGAGAATCCGATACTTACAGGCCAGATAGAAGGAAAGAGAAACGGTAAAACAGCACGTGGCGTACTTGATGGGTTTAAGCAAACGGGTGGTAGAGCACGGTTTGGTAGAAATAATAAGACGAAGATATTAACAGCTACAAGGGAGAGGAAGATGCGGAGAGCCGTGATCACCTACGTCTAAAAGGGACACGTCACATAAAAGAAGATGTAGAAAAATAATAACTTTAATGATTTCGGTGCCTGTTTACAATTACATAATATTTGCAAGAAACAAGAGCAATTGAATGTTTGTATCACCAACTCCTCCACAATAGCGTTCCAGTAACCATATCTCCCTGCTATATTATATCTTTGCAAGTGTCTTTTCACCGGATTTGTTCAACCTATACAGCGAGAATATTTTGAGGACCCTAGATGACACGCCAGGATTTGTTATTGGAGGCCACAACCTGAACAACATAAGATATGCGGACGATACAGTGCTGATTGCGGACACGGAAAGAAAACTACAAGACCTCATACAGAAAGTAGCAGTGGAGAGTGACAAGAAGGGACTACAAATAAACTGAGTGCATGGTCATCAGCAAAAGATACAACCCAAAATGCCAAATACAGGTGGGGGATAACAGAATCAAACAAGTCCAAGAATTTAAGTACCTAGGAAGTGTTCTAACAGGAGATGGAAAGTGCGACACGGAGATCCGAAGGCGAATTGACATGGCAAAGGACGCATTCCAGAAGATGAGCAAAATACTAACACACAGGAAAATCTCAATAGAAACGAAGAAAAGAGTGCTAGACTGCTACGTGATGTCAGTTCTTCAATACGGCTGTGAATGCTGGACAATATCATCGAAAATGAGGACAAAACTGGAAGCGGCCGAAATGTGGTTCTACAGAAGGATGCTACGGATATCGTGGACTGAGCATACAAGCAACGACGAGGTGTTACAAAGAATGGCAACAAAAAGGAAATTGATACTGAGCATCAGGAAGAGATAACTGAAGTTCCTGGGACATGCAATGAGGAAGGAGAGCCTGGAGAACCTCATATTGACTGGACAGATAGAAGGAAGGAGAGACAGAGGAAGGCTGCGGATAACATATTTGCAGGGCCTGATCAGGTGGATGACGGAACGGGGGTTGCCAGGAGCAACAGGAACAAACATACTAAGAGCCACAAGGGATAGGGAGACGTGGAGAGCCATGATCGCCTACGTCCTGAAGGGACAGGGCACATAGAAGAAGAAGAAGAAGAAGAAGGGCCAAATCAGGCTAAAAATAGTGTACTTCTGATATATCTGAGCATGAGTTGCTTCATGCTCACATTCCTATGTTGACAGAATTCAAAAGCGTCTTTGTAGATTTGTGGGAGATTAATTCCCTCCCACCCCCGCTGCATCCTCTTTCCCACTGGCGAAACGTCGAAAGCCTCTTGCTACCCTGTCGCTATTTTCATGGTGTCATGACAAGCTACATCCCTTTGTTCCGCTCGTCCTGTCCATTGCACCTGGGACCCGCCCATGCCTTGCACTCGAGGATAGTCAGTCAGTCAATTAAGTGCCATACGTGATACACGCTTGGGCGATCATGTCTCGAAAGAAACATGACTGACTGGGTAGAAGATTATCCCGCAGTAGGTTGCCATTGCTTTCTGAAGTAGATTGGTTGCCAGCCAAAGCTATAGAACCCAATCTGTCCAGTTATTTAACCCATAACTAGAAGGAAGAAACGGATTAATACCTTTCCCAAGGGTATTTGCGCGTAAGTGAATGCAATGAATTCAACTGGAATTTGAACTCGGCTTCCCGATTTCTCGTTCCGAGCCAATATCCAATGCACCACAACACACGTCGAGGATAAACCATCCTAATTCCCCTCGTTTTCTATTAAGAAGTTCCAACCGGATAGCTTATTTTTGATTCTCGACATAATGTTTTCCTGATCACTATATTCTTAACCTCTTGAAGTTTAGGGTCATCTTTCGTAATTAAGCTAACGAATTGCATTTCTTACACATTCTTACGTTCATACAACATCACACAGCAATCCTCTAACTTTGGCCTTGTATTGGGTGAACATTTGTTCAAAAAGAATCAAGGCTGAAAAAGTGCAGAAATTTATCATTCACATGCACAAATTCTTGCACGCATTCGAATACGATAGTCAGTTAAGTGCCATACGTGATACACGCTTGGGAGATCATATCTTGAAAGAAACATGACTGACTGGGCAGAAGATTATCCCGCAGTAGTTTGCCATTACTTTCTGCGATAGACTGGCTGCCGACCAAAGCTATAGAACCCAATCAGTCCTGTTATTTAACCCATAACTGAAGAGAAGAGACGGATTAATACCTTTCTCAACGGTATTTGCGCGTAAGTGAATGCAATGAATTCAACTGGAAATTGAACTCGGTTCCCCGATTTCGCGTTCCGACCCGATATCCACTGCACTACAACGCGAATACGATAACAAATACAAAAATCGAAAGGCATTTCATCAGAGAACTAAAATCTGTCATTAATAGTCGATTTTCTAAACGCCGCTTAGATATGGCACAAGGCCGAAAGTATGGGGCACCCTGCGAGGATCGAACTCATTACTCAGTTGTAACAGGTTCTAGCGATACAAGATTGCTAACCATTGCACCACGTCGAGATGCGCCCTCCCACTCATTTCATAGTCAGGAAGCTCAAAAGACAAACTAAAAATAGAAATGTCTAACATTAAGTGAGGGGACTTATTTACCAGTCAGAGACCAAAAATTTTCTTGCAGAACAGACAACAAAACGCTACCCATGATCACCTTTTATCTGACACAAGCGCGCAACATTCACCCACCTTTAAATTTCGATAAAAGGAGCTGCCTCTTTTCTGCCCTACATTTGAATCTAAACCGATGCTTAAAGAACAAGATCCTTTTAGTGGAAAAGAAAATGTCTCACCTCGATGAAATTACCTATTTTTTTTTTTTTTTTTTTTTTTTTGTAACGATGCGAGTAAATTGTATTTCTTATTCTATCAGCTATGTTCGGGCCGTCGATTGCTTTATCGTAGTTCATTGGTCAGGAAGCTTGACTTATTTAACATTCAGTAGTGAAGTTCGATCCTCAACAGTTACCCCATAAATAACTGTTTTGCAACCGCTCAGGTTAGAATAGTTTTACAGATCCTCAGCGTTAATGAGATCTTTGGTTGACTTTTAATACTGAATAATGAGTTCAATTCTCACCGTGTACCCTATATTAAAGTCTTGTACCAAGGCACGTCTCAGTAAATTTTTAGAGGTCCTCTGCATGTAGTAATGGTTAATAAGCTTGTCAATTAATAATGAATAGTGCGTTTGATCTCCTCGGGCAGATCATATTTGAAACATAGCACCAAATCTCGGCTCAGTAATTTTTTCAAAGATTCTCGGTGTGGATCTACTCTGGTTGGCCATTACTATTATTATTATTATGGCCACTTCTAATTGTAATTCTTATTATTAAGGCCTTGTGCCAAACTCAGCTTAGGAAATTTTTTAGAAAACCTCAGCGTTGGGTAATGGGTTATGAACTAGTCTTTTTGACTATTTACTAGTGTGTTTGATTTTCATTAAATGCTTCATATTTGCGACTTTTTGTCGGGGGTGGGGTCGCTCTGAGGAATCATGATTAACAAAATAATTTAACTAACAATTACTTTTTTTTTTTTTAATCATATCACTCCAAGCAAGGCGATAACGCCACTGATGCGCAGGGAGCTACGTAAGAGTGAAAACATTGGAAAAGAGAAAAACCGGAAACCACAACCTAAACAGGAAACAAGGGATGAGCCTCTTCACCTGTTCAATAGACGTGGGTGGAGTGTGAACTGGGCGATAGTTTAGTCTATCTACTCAAATTGAAAAAATAAACAAAATAATAAAAAAAAGTGAAAAGATTGGAAAAGAGAAAAACCGGAAACCACAACCTAAACAGGAAGCAAGGGATGAGCCTCTTCACCTGTTCAATAGACGTGGGTGGAGTGTGAACCGGGCGATAGTTTAGTCTATCTAGTCCAATTGAAAAAAAAGTGAGAAGATTGGAAAAGAGAAAACCGGAAACTGCATCCTAAACAGAAAACAAGGGATGAGCCTCTTCACCTGTTCAATAGACGTGGGTGGAGTGTGAACCGGGCGATAGTTTAATCTATCTACTCCAATTATGATGGAAATTTCAGCCACCGATTCGTCCACCCGATTTATATCATGCGGATTAAAAGTTACGAAATATCGAGTGCATTTTGGTCGAATGGAAGCTTCTGGAAAAAGTTTAGGTGAGAGACGAACCCCCAAATGACGATATAGAAAACAAAAAACAGAAATTAAAGACATTCAACGTGTTGGGCAATCATATTTTCAATTAGCAAGTAGCTAGGTTTCTAGAACATTCCGCGGAGATCGAAACCAGGCTGCGACCTACTTAGCGCTCAAGTGCAGGCCGTCTGCAAAAAAACGGCAGCTCTCACTGGCCTCAAAACACGACAGCTTTTAAGAACTCCTGTACTGAAACTAGCAGACAGCACCGTAGATATTGGCTTGGGTGTGTTTGGCATTGGCAAAGGGCCAGTTTCAGAAAGAACTTATCGTGGATTGACGGTTAAATTACATATCGCTAAAGATGCCAGTGAGTTTGTTTTAAGCACATACAAAAACCTACCAAACTTCACCCGAAATATCAGTCAGTCAAGTGCCACACGTGATACATGCATGAGCGATCATGTCTCGAAAGAGACATGACTGACTGGGCAGAAGATTATCACGCAGTAGTTTGCCATTACTTTCTGCGGTAGACTGGGTTCTATAGCCAAGGCTATAGAACCCAATCTGCGGTAGATTGCGTTCTATAGCCAAGGCTATAGAACCCAATCTGTCCTGTTATTTAACCCCTAACTAGAGGGAAGAAACGGATTAATACCTTTCCTAAGGGTATTTGCGCAAAAGTGAATGCAAGAAAATTAAGTGGAATTTGAACTCGGCTACCTGATTTTTTGTTCCTAACTGATATCCACTGCACCACAACGCCCATTACAAAGCTTTTTAAATTAAACATATTAGTCAGTCAAGTGCCACACGTGATACACGCTTGGGCGATCATGTCTTGAATCAGAAGGTTGTCATTACTTTCTTCGGTGGACTGGTTGCCAGCCAAGGCTATAGAACCCAACTTGTTATAACCTATAGCAGGAGGGAAGAGACGGATTAATACCTTTCCCATGGGTATTTGTGAGTAACTGAATGCAAGGAATGTAACTGGAATTCGAAATCGGCTCCCCGATTTCTCGTTCTGAAGCGATATCTACTGCACTACAACAAACATCCACCTGAAACATACTGGTAAAAAACTCGAGTATAAAATTCTCTGCACGTAAAAGTATTAAAAATAACGGAAGCCTTAATAATAAAAGTGGAAAAGCCAATATTAACTATGAAGACAGCTAAAATAGGCAGAACATGTTTGGAAAATAAAGTATGCCTATATCTTTAAGCACATAGATAAAAACACAAAAAACATATATATTTAGTTAAAAACTAAATAAAAAAGCTTAATCGCAGTACCTTGTCAAACGTCTTTAACTAAACATGTATAAAAGAAGGATTGCTACCCAAATACCAAATCATACCTTTCTCAAGGCTATTTTTACATTATTAAATATAATGAAATCGACTGAAATTTGAGGTGGACTCTCCAATTTCTAATTCAGAGCAACTCTCCATTACACCACCTGCTCACCCAATATATATATATATATATATATATATATATATATATATATATGATATCCCCGAATCCCTACAAGAAATTGACATTATTTAAAATCGGAATATCTGAGTAACTATATGCTCTAGTCAAACGAAATTAGATAGGCTTCATGTTGAACAATAAAATGTTTATTTATCAAAATTCGAAAAAAAGATTTGTAAAGGAATGTAGATTTTGTATTCGATTCCACAAATGTTCAATATGTGCACCACGTCAAGTCGGTCGTCTAGCTCCAGCTGAACGCGCTGTAGCATTTCTTATGTAACATTCTTAAGCGCCTAAGTGATTCTCTGCTTAAGCTCCTTTAGGCTTGTAAAGAGAGGAAGCCGTATAGACCTGTCTTTTTACATAGTTCCACAGAAGAAAACCACAAGGTGTCAAGTCAGGTGAACGGTGTAGGGTGCATTTCAACAGCACATTGATATTATCACTGGTAATCCCGATCCATTTTCCCGGTTGATTCTCATTGTGATACGTCCGCAAATCAAATTAGTCTTTAAATATTTTGTTAAAATTTGAAATCATGCGACAATTGACTGTTATTAGACAGAAAAAATGATGTCAATTTTGCAGGGACACTATAAAATATATATATAAATGAATAAGGAACAAAGAAAATATTTGCAACGTATTACTATATAGACTAGGCTACATCTGTAGTTCGTGTACGTTTATGGCTAGTCTGTCTTCAACATTTAACACCTAGAGTAGTGAGTAAACTGAGAAGTGTTCCGTTTAACATTAACAGGCCATTCCTATGGTGAGCAGGCAGATATTACTTTTACATACGACCGAGCGACAGATAATGGACGCAAGGCTGCACGGCAGTATCAGATTGCGTTTGCAGATCGAAGGTAGCCGAGTCATCCACCATTTGCTGCTGTTTATCGATCACGTTACTGAGACAGGATCCTTGGTAAAGTTTGTACAAGTATTTTTGGATTGTATCTTGGATTCTACCGAATTTTTGGGACTTATAAACCTAATGTCCAGTAACCCTTCATTTTTTACCACAGTTCATATTGCAATTTTTTATGTTAATGGTTTTTTTCTCTAGTATTTTTTACCAGAGCTCATATTGCAATTTTTTGACATTAATGATTTTCTCTGGCACTCCGTATTACTAGTTTCCATATTGTGTTCATCTCTATGCTTGGTCGGCTTAGGAGATTTTTGAAGCCTATCATATGTGCTGATTCATTCAGTTTACGCAGTATCCAGTAGTGTTCTCTATCTATTATTTCAACTGCATCCCATGGGGGGGGGGGCGGTGATCCCCTTTCTCCCTCCGTAGAAACTATCGCCCGGTTCACACTCCACCCACATCTATTAAACAGGTGTGAGGCTCATCTCTTGTTCCCTGTTTAGGATGTGGTTTCCGGTTTTCTCTTTTCCAATCTTTTCACTTTTCTTTCTTTTTTGTTTTTTACTTTATTTATTTATTTATTTTTCTTTTTTTTCTTTTCAATTGGAGTAGATAGATTAAACTATCGCCCGGTTCACACTCCACCCACGTCTGTTGAACAGGTGTAGGTGAAGGCTCATCCCTTGTTCCCTGTTTAGGATGTGGTTTCCGGCCTTCTCTTTCCTAAACTTTTCACTCTTACGTAGCCCTCTGCACATCAGTGGTGTTACCGCCTTGCTCGGAGTGATATGATTAAAAAAAAAATATGTGGTCAGCTACGTCTAAATTTTCTATCTCCCCTCGTGTTACGGCCTTGCGATGTTCTTACAGCCTTACCTTAAGGGGGCGGCCTGTCTCTCTTTTATATTTCTATCCGCAACTACATTTTTTTTCAATTGGAGTAGATAGATCTATCTATCGCCCGGTTCACACTCCACCCACGTCTATTGAACAGGTTAAGAGGCTCATCCCTTGTTCCCTGTTTAGGATGTGGTTTCTGGCTTTCTCTTTTCCAATCTTCTCACTGTTTTTTTTTTTTTTTTCAATTGGAGTAGATAGACTAAACTATCGCCCGGTTCACACTCCACCCACGTCTATTGAACTGGTTAAAAGGCTCATCCCTTGTTCCCTGTTTAGGATGTGGTTTCCGGCTTTCTCTTTTCTAACCTTTTCACTATTACGTAGCCCCCTGCACGTCAATGGCGTTACCGCCTTGGTCGGGGTGATATGATTAAAAAAAAAATATGTGGTCAGCTACGTCTAAATTTTCTATCTCCCCTCGTGTTACGGCCTTGCGATGTTCTTACAGCCTTACCTTAAGGGGGCGGCCTGTCTCTCTTTTATATTTCTATCCAGAACTACATGGATTGGCGTACACACAGTCCTTAGTCATGGGGGGTCTTACTGCGGAGTGTAGAACCACTTCTGAAGATCATCCTTATGTTATATAGACCACAGATCCTTTGTATTTTCTCCAATAACGCCTTTACATAGGCGAGACAGACCGTGAGTTGTTATCCTCATGCACCTTCCTTTCCGTGTATGTTGGAGTTGTTGTCATGTACCCTGGATAACTGCTTCATTGTAGGACTAGCAGTATAGCCCGGCGTTGCTCGGGTGTAATGAAAGCTTTAAAACTAATCCATGGTCCTGGAGCTCAGACTCTTTGGACATTGGCACGAAAGACTAAAAAGCAATAGTTGTTTACAGTTAAAGCGAAAGCGTAGACTGAAAGAAAAATGAATGTATGTAAGTCAAATTTTGATTTCCTGGTATCGATATCAAATAAGTTTTTTCGTCGTAAACTGAATTTCGAAGGCTAAATAAGTCCTCTGAGTAAATGGTATCATGGCTGAGACTAAGAACTACAAACCTACTTAGAGCCAAAACTAAAATAAAAAGTCTGAAAAAATACAGACATACAGGCAGATCAACAGACACACACATCTTGCTTTTTATATATATATATTATCGATTTTCTGCACTATTGTAAGAACTGCAACCTTGAAACTCCTGAATATCGTTTCTTATGTCTTTGTCTTTGAGTGTATCAAATTTGATTAAAATCGAACCACTCCTTCTATAACCTGATTTTTTCGATTATCGATTTTCGATATTTATCGGGAGTACCTGGACACAAAACCTAGCTAAGAACACTCTCAGACGCTTATAGTACAACTGTGTAAATTTTCAAGAAAATCGGTTCAGCGTTTCGGAGTCTATGAGTAACGGATACACACACACACAGAGACACACACAGAGACAAAGTTCCATTTATAAATAAGTTTAGATACTGCTTATACTGACCACTTCTTGTTCGTATGACTCTGGATCACCGTTTATGAATTTTTTCTCGATACTGAAGGTAACGGACGATCCCTTTCTTTACATTGTATGGGTGGTGGGAATTGATGTTGAGTTATTGTCCGGTGAACGTTGGCTTGCAGTATACGGATGTCTTGAACTCCACCTCTGTTCGTGTACTTAGCACATCCAGGAATGCCAGTTTAGTACCACACTCTTTTTCCATAGTGAACTGAATGGATGGGCTTATTGAGTTTCACATGGTCGAGTAGCGTCTGGACTATCTCCTGGTGTGGCCAAAGTATGAAGGTGTCATCAACGTATCTCAGCCATAGAGTTGGCTTTAGAACTGTGGATTCTAATGCCATCTCTTCAAATTATTCCATGCATATTTTAGCCAGTGATGGTGATAATGACGAGCCCATTGATAAGCCTTCATCCTGCCAATATATGTCTGATCCCAGTCCGAAGTGTGTTGTTTGTTTGCAGAAAGTCAGTATCTCTATCAGGTTGTCTAGTGGAACACTGGTACGTTCTCCTAGCGATGACTCCGAGGCCAGTCTCTCCCTGACTACTGATAGTGCCTCCACCGTGGATACCTTAGTGAACAGACTGACCACATCTAGAAGAAGACTGGACTGTTCAACGGCCGAAACCTCGTACAAATGGCAACAAAGATTAGGAAAATAGTCCGAATAATATAAATACTGTAAATACTAACTCATATCAGAAATATAGACAAATAGAATGATCTATTATTAAACATTGCACAAATGGCAACAAAGATGAGAACAATAGTCCTAATAATGTAAATACTGTAAATACTACCTCATCTCAGAAATATAGACAAATAGAATGATCTATTATTAAACGTTGTACAAATGGCAACAAAGGTGAGGACAATAGTCCGAATAATGTAAATACTGTAAATACTACCTCATCTCAGAAATATAGACAAATAGAATGATCAATTATTAAACGTCGTACAAATGGCAACAAAGATTAGGACAATAGTCCGAATAATGTAAATACTGTAAATACTACCTCATCTCAGAAATATAGACAAATAGAATTATCTATTATTAAACATTGCACAAATGGCAACAAAGATGAGGACAATAGTCCGAATAATGTAAATACTTTAAATACTACCTCATCTCAGAAATATAGACAAATAGAATTATCTATTATTAAACGTCGTACAAATGGCAACAAAGATGAGGACAATAATCCGAATAATGTAAATACTGTAAATACTACCTCATCTCAGAAATATAGACAAATAGAATGATCTATTATTAAACGTCATACAAATGGCAACAAAGATTAAGACAATAGTCCGAATAATGTAAATACTGTAAATACTACCTCATCTCAGAAATATAGACAAATAGAATTATCTATTATTAAACATTGCACAAATGGCAACAAAGATGAGGACAATAGTCCGAATAATGTAAATACTTTAAATACTACCTCATCTCAGAGATACAGACAAATAGAATGATCTATTATTAAACGTCGTACAAATGGCAACAAAGATTAGGACAATAGTCTGAATAATGTAAATACTGTAAATACTACCTCATCTCGGAAATATAAATAAATAGAATGATCTAAACGTCGTACAAATGGCAACAAAGATTAGGACAATAGTCCGAATAATGTAAATACTGTAAATACTACCTCATATCAGAAATATAGAGATGGTACTATACTGGGTTGGCCGATGGTTTCGTGATTACCACATATTCCAGACTGGCTGTTCTCTGATTCCTTCCGCGCCCACGTTGTTTCTTAAAATCCGCGAAAGGGGGTATGGATACAATTCAGTCGATGGAGTGTGGAATTTGGCGTCGGAGTAGAAGAATAGTTGCCACACTCTCAAAGAAATGAAGAAAAGCGTTTGTTATAAACAGTAACAAACATTTATTTACACTGGTATACAATAATCTCTTATCAAGTTAAAACAAACACCTCGAAGTGAGGGGTGAATGTAGTTGACTGGCGGAAAAAGTTTCTTTAACTCGATGAAATCTTAACTGCAATTAGGCAGTGTCATTGATAGAGTATGCAGTGGCAACGGATTCGGTTCCGGTTAGCGAAGAATGACCGACTCGATTTTTTTGCTCTGGGTGTTCTCTATTTATGGCCCCGAATCCCAAATAATTAGTTCCTGATTGGTCAGCCAATAGGGATCACCGGCCAATGGCTATCGTCGTAACAACCCCCTTGGGTTGCATCTGATTGGTTTAGATAATCAGCCAATTAGTCACAGTCATCGGGGTGGGCTAACAAGAAGCAGACCCTGTGGTTGGTTGATCAATGATTTATTACCTTGTGCCATACTTGCACTCAACCGCCGGGTGAAGCAACCCACCTCTTTGCTACGTTCAAAATATGTTTATATTTTGAAATTGAAGTAATTTTTGACAGGTCATTACATCTGCAGAGTGTTTTGTTTTAGTGACAGTTTATAGGTCAGCCTTCCGCTTGGGTCTAGATATCTTTAATGACCTCGGTTTACTACATCTGGTTTTTAAAAATGTTGGATATCCAGAATGAACTTATTTTTTATAATAGTTTAATAAAAAAAAGTATTATCATGATTTAATTAATTATTATTTAATTAATTTTCATTTAATTAATTTCGCCAGTCAACTTTTTGACACTTAAATGAAAGTGTCATGTAGATAAATAGAATGATCTATTATTAAACGGCAATATTAATGGCAATAAAGATTAGGACAATAGTCCGAATAATGTAAATACTGTAAATACTACCTCATCTCAAAATTATAGACAAATAAAATGATTTATTATTAAACGTCGTCCAAATTGCAACAAAGATGAGGACAATAGTCCGAATAATGTAAATACTGTAAATACTACCTCATCTCAGAAATATAGACAAATAGAATGATCTATTATTAAACATTGCACAAATGGCAACAAAGATGAGAACAATAGTCCAAATAAAGTAAATACTTTAAATACTACCTCATCTCAGAAATATAGACAAATAGAATGATCTATTATTAAACGTCGTACAAATGGCAACAAATATTAGGACAATAATCCGAATAATGTAAATACTGTAAATACTGCCTCATATCAGAAATATAGACAAATACTAAATCACATACAGATCTCAAAACATGAAATCTCAAAAACTTAATCAAAACTGTTCAAAACTAACAGACAATAAGCAAAGCAACTAACTTACAACTATATCCCAAAAGAACGTAGCTTAGACATATCCTTGTGTAAAAAATAGCGATACCTACATTTCCAGAAGATCAACTCCTAGACAAAAGATGAGATTTTATTGCCAAACCAAGATACGAAAACAAATTCCTACACAGCTATCTATGCCTCAAAAACTAAATAAATGCCCAGAATCTAAATTTAAGAAAAGAATTACTACTAAGCTAAATGTTTAGAAGCGAATAAAGTATATGAGACAATAAATAAATGAAATACATAAAAAATAAGTTAAGAACAAAAGATAAACTAAATATCATGACAATAAGCAATAACCCTAAACAAAAGAACTAGTAACGCTCCATTTGCTCTTTGCGCCATTTACCTTCATTGATCAGTGACCTGTATATATAAACTGCAGAAGGATTAGTGAAACATCGATTGGTGATCGATTGAAACTCGAAATTGACAGACACCTGTTTGTGAAAAATATCGGTAATCAGTCAGTGTGTTAGAAATTAAAAATATACAATAAGGATATAAATCATTTTAATACATAAAGAATATATATATATATATATATATATATAAATATATATATATATATATATATCAGAATTCACAAATTAAACCATATTTATATATAAAGAAAAAAAAACATTTAAATTATTTGCATCGTTCGAATTTTTTTCCTTATCTTTGTTGCCATATTCGAGCCGTTCTACGCTCCGACCTTCTTCAGGTAATTGTAATTTTAATCCCTGGGGTAGATTGTTCTCGTTCAATAAGTTGTGCCACTTCTAGATGCCTTAGTTATCTCCATTTAACTCAACTCGCTAATTATTTTGTGGACTATTGCTGTACCCAAGTATTGAACTCACAAGTATTGAAGTCACTGAATCCAATCAATGCTTTTATCCTTATGTATGTCCTTGAGGAGCGTACAACGTAGTGAATAGAACAAAAAAGATGAGGACAAAAGTCCGAACAAGGTAAATAGAGTAATTACAATACCTCATCTCCGAAATATAGACAAATATTGAAGGTTAATATTTCGACAAAGATGAGGACAAAAGTCCGAACAAGGTAAATTGTGTAAATAATTACAATACCTTATCTCCGAAATATAGACAAATATTGAAGGTTAATATTTCGACAAAGATGAGGACAAAAGTCCGAACAAGGTAAATTGTGTAAATAATTACAATACCTTATCTCAGAAATATAGACAAATATTGAAGGTTAATATTTCGACAAAGATGAGGACAAAAGTCCGAACAAGGTAAATTGTGTAAATAATTACAATACCTTATCTCAGAAATATAGACAAATATTGAAGGTTAATATTTCGACAAAGATGAGGACAAAAGTCCGAACAAGGTAAATTGTGTAAATAATTACAATACCTCATCTCCGAAATATAGACAAATATTGAAGGTTAATATTTCGACAAAGATGAGGACAAAAGTCCGAACAAGGTAAATTGTGTAAATAATTACAATACCTTATCTCAGAAATATAGACAAATATTGAAGGTTAATATTTCGACAAAGATGAGGACAAAAGTCCGAACAAGGTAAATTGTGTAAATAATTACAATACCTCATCTCCAAAATATAGACAAATATTGAAGTTGAATATTTCGACAAAGATGAGGACAAAAGTCCGAACAAGGTAAATTGTGTAAATAATTACAATACCTCATCTCCGAAATATAGACAAATATTGAAGGTTAATATTTCGACAAAGATGAGGACAAAAGTCCGAACAAGGTAAATTGTGTAAATAATTACAATACCTTATCTCAGAAATATAGACAAATATTGAAGGTTAATATTTCGACAAAGATGAGGACAAAAGTCCGAACAAGGTAAATTGTGTAAATAATTACAATACCTTATCTCAGAAATATAGACAAATATTGAAGGTTAATATTTCGACAAAGATGAGGACAAAAGTCCGAACAAGGTAAATTGTGTAAATAATTACAATACCTTATCTCAGAAATATAGACAAATATTGAAGGTTAATATTTCGACAAAGATGAGGACAAAAGTCCGAACAAGGTAAATTGTGTAAATAATTACAATACCTCATCTCCGAAATATAGACAAATATTGAAGGTTAATATTTCGACAAAGATGAGGACAAAAGTCCGAACAAGGTAAATTGTGTAAATAATTACAATACCTCATCTCCGAAATATAGACAAATATTGAAGTTGAATATTTCGACAAAGATGAGGACAAAAGTCCGAACAAGGTAAATTGTGTAAATAATTACAATACCTCATCTCCGAAATATAGACAAATATTGAAGTTGAATATTTCGACAAAGATGAGGACAAAAGTCCGAACAAAGTAAATTGTGTAAATAATTACAATACCTCATCTCCGAAATATAGACAAATATTGAAGTTGAATATTTCGACAAAGATGAGGACAAAAGTCCGAACAAGGTAAATTGTGTAAATAATTACAATACCTCATCTCCGAAATATAGACAAATATTGAAGTTGAATATTTCGACAAAGATGAGGACAAAAGTCCGAACAAGGTAAATTGTGTAAATAATTACAATACCTCATCTCCGAAATATAGACAAATATTGAAGTTGAATATGACAACAAAGATGAGGACAACAATCCGAAAAATGTATATAATGTGAATAATTACAATACCTTATCTCAGAAATATAGACAAACATCTTCGAAATATAAACAAATATTGAAGGTTAATATAGCAACAAAGATAAGAACAACAGTCCAAACAATGTAAATAGTGTAAATAATTACAATACCTCCGAAATATAGACGAAAAAAATATATTTAATAACATTTTTGAGAGCACTGAAAAAAAAAGAATGTGAATAAAGTAAGTGTTCTGTAGAGAATACAGCATCGAGAATGGGGTATTGTTGTCCTAATTGGGTGGAATTGTCCAGTCCTCACTTTCCAGTTTTGATAACGTTTAAAAATGTCTCTAGGTGACAGATGATTTTTCACCCTTCGCCCTGTTTCTCATAGACTTAATGTAGCAAGCCTCTCACTTCTCTATTTTTACGTCCATAGAAAGTACTCGGGCGAACTACATTCCTTGGTTCCACCAGAGGTAACCCTTACTGCTAAGATCATCTATCCCACTTACATTGTAGCAAACCATCGACATTCCCTCCGTATTCAACTCGAACTGCTTCTTCTCGTCAACTATTGCTACTAAGACGCAAGGCGTTACTGGATATTGGATAATAAAAGAATAAGAGAAAAGAAGGTTTCATAAGCGAGAAGTGTGACTGAAGGAACTGTCAGTATAGGACTTACGGTCATATTACTTGCTCAAATATTGGTACAAAAAGAAACTGTTTCAAAGTATATAACGTAGTATACTCTTTTTATTTTTATTTTCAGTACATAAATTCAAATATTAGATACAAAGTAACTATTGTAAATTTTCACTCTTTTTTTATTTTTTTATTTTTATTTTTCTCAATTGGAATAGATAGACTAAACTATCGCCCGGTTCACACTCCACCCATGTCTATTGAACAGGTGAAGAGGCTCATCCCTTGTTTTCCTGTTTAGGATGTGGTTTTCGGCTTTCTCTTTTCCAATCTTTTCACTCTTTTCTTTTTTTTCAATTGAAGTAGATAGACTAAACTATCACCCGGTTCACACTCCACCCACGTCTATTGAACAGGTGAAGAGGCTCATCCCTTGTTTCCTGTTTAGGATGTGGCTTCCAGTTTTTCTCTTTTCCAGTCTTTTCACTCTTACGTAGCCCCCTGCGTATCAGTGGCGTTTTCGCCTTGCTTGGGGTGATATGATTAAAAAAAAATATTATGCATAGCAGAGAATATAATTTTTTTTAAAATTTCACTGAAAACCGAATTAAAATATGTATTAAGACATAGCCGTGATGAGAACGAAATACGTCCACTGTAAAGAGAAGGTTAAATAGATATGGTTGAAGTCAGTGGACTGAACTGGACCATATACGGTATAAAAAGTCGGAGAGAGTTCGGAAGCGACCCGTTCTGCTGTTAAAATATTTTTCTCTCTCTGGAATATAATGTCTTGCTTCTTTTACTGGTCTAGACTGGTTCACAGTGGTGAATTTCTAGTTTAAGCGCGAAGAGTTCTGATTGGCAGAAATATTTAAAATTCAAGTTTTTTTTTTATTACGTTTTGTTTCTTTATATTTTTTCTTGTCAGAATTGATGCGTGATCCGCTTGCATAGATACACAACGCATTACAAAGGTGCCCACTATTATACCTCAAGATTACAGCCATGTGATTGGCCAAATTGTGAATTATTTCGAGTTCTGAATGTGATATTTCAAGCTGAACTTACGATGCGAATCATTTAGCTACGTTGAACGGAGATATATTAAACAACTCTTGCTTCAACAAGTACACGCATTGTAGAGATATCAGCACAATTTCGTTTGATGTTTAAGCTTCTCCTCCACATCCAGTCCCGATTCGCTGTGTTTATTACACAACTTTTTTTCTTCAAAACTGATGTCATGATAAAAGAATGTAGCAATTTTATAATGATGAACGCCATAAAAGAATGTCTCAATTTTTATACTAAAGTTCCCTCAATACAAAACAGATGAGTCACTCAGAGTAAGAGATTACTGAATGAAGTGTGTGATATATAAGCTTAGCGGTGTTCGAACGAAATGAATATGATGCGGATGAGGAAGATAGATAGTGATAGATCTTTGACAAGATGATGTTAATATTTTAATATTCGGAAAAGCACCGCCTGTGAGCCACACAAAGTAGAAGTTCTCAGGAAAGAGTTAAGCGAAACCTCCCTCTTACAAATAGAATCGGAGAAAATACAGGGTGCGATCGATGAATTGTCGTCTAAATGACGTCAAAATGAAAATAACACTGACATCTCATTTTAACAGAAATATTTACCAAAATTACTCAAAAATATCTTGAAATACTAAAGAGTCAATTTATTTAACACAATCGCTATTGGCTTCAACCACGTCCCCCAGATGACTTCAGACTTTCTTGCTTTTCTTCTAGATGGTTGCCTTGTTTAAATTGTTGAAGGCTTCCATAATCCTTGACTTCAGTTCATCGTTTGTGTTAGAAGGAGTTTTGTTGGCCTCTCGTTCAACTGTGCCCCACAAATAAGAGTGATGTGGTCGCAGATATCGTCTGACAGCCATGACTAGGTTCTCCTCCTTGTGTATGATGGTGTAGAGTGTTGTTACCAGACATAGGCTCTTTCAACTGCCACCCTCTTGATCCAGGGCAGCTCTACCTCCTCCAGGCACTTGATGTAGGATTCGGTGTTGAATCTGATGTCCAACATCTGTGATCACTCCAAACAACTTCGTAATCACCATTAGACTCATCCAACTCTTTCTGAATCCTCTGCACTGTTCTCAGATTAACACTATGAAATGTTCTTATTGGAGCTTCCAGTGCGAATGCCTAATAGTACAACATACCGTTTCTTAATTTATGGCAGAGTAAATTGCTTTATGTGGGTCTCTTTCTTACAGACGGTGCCCAACTGACCCTATTATACAATATAAAATTATGACAATTTAATCATCGCACATTACATGGGTGATGTTGTTCTATGTACGTAGTGATACAGGTATGAACTGGTAGAACTGAAGAATAAAGTTCAACTGAACACTTGGCATGCATTTCTTTTTCAGTTCAGATAGAATTCATCCATTATCCAATTTTATGCCATAATTCTAGTTGAATTCCTTGCAGTCACTTACATACAAATGCCCTTGGGAAAGGTATTAATCCATCTCTTCCCTTGGGTTATGGGTTAACTAATAGGACAGATTGCGTGTACTTGGTCGGCAACCAGTCTACCACAGAAAGCAATAGCAACCTAGTGCAGGATAATCTTCTGCCCAGTCATTCATGTCTCTTTCGAGACATGATCGCTCAAAGCGTGTATCACCTATGGCACTTAACTAACTGACTGACTCATAATTGATTTATTCTACTAAATACATGTAACACCCCAATGGACGGTCCGAACAATTTCTCCGGCGGCTGTTCTCCACGCTGTGATGTTGCCGGGAGTTTGTTGAAAAAGCCGGGAGCCTCAAGCTGGGGGTACAAAATTGAACTATAAGGAACGAACTTCTACAACTTGGATGAGTTGAAAGGATGCTTTATTTCGTTTAGAGTTAGCCCTTTCGGTTGGGACAGGCGAATGTGACACACAGCTCTAGCTCTAATTAATGGAGATCAACAAATCCGAACTGACCGAAACAAGACGAACGGAGGTTCTACTTCAAGCACACGCCCGGCGGAACTAAATCAACTCAACTCTCTTGACTTGGGAAAATCACCTGAATTCATTTAAAATTAATCCGGAAATCCGGAAATCCGGAAATGCTTTAGACCAGCGGGTGATAACCACTGGCGACTGCAAGTCCGAAATTTCAGTTATCTTTTTTTTTATCTTAATAAAGCTTCCGCCGGAAAATTCTTAATGTGTGGTTAAGATACAATAAAAGACAGCCTTTGACCTGGTCATTCAAAAAACCTATTTCTGAACTTTATCTCTTATCACATTAAATCACAGAGTCAAATATTTACCGGAAGAGTGGTAGGATTTAAGACAGTAATCTGATACCCTTTTCTCTTCCACAATTTTCCTCATAAAAGAAAAAGCGTTTATTTATTTATTTTTCTCTTCTTTTTCACTTTTGTTAAATGAAACATGTTTTTAATCTATTTTCTATTCTTAACCATTTTCTATTTTTATCTATTATAATAAAATACATATTTTACAAAGCACCTGAATATACGCCTAGTTATCGTGTCACCTAATCTATTTTCTATTCTTAACCATTTTCTATTTTAATCTATTATAATAAAATACATATTTTACAAAGCACCTTAATATACGCCTAGTTATCGTGTCACATACCTGAGAGTGTTTTTTTATACATTTTCCTTCATATCCTTTAAAATTTAATGCTTCACTTAAAATTTAATGCTTCACTATGTGCCGTGTTTCATCCGGACGTGGATGATCATAGCTCTCCACAACTTCTTGTTCCTTGCAACCCTCAGAAAAGTTTGTCTTTTTTCTATATCACTCAGTCACTGTCCGGTTAACCATTTACACAAACTTTTAGGTAGATTAAACACTGTTTCTCTTTTTCCCTCTTGCCTTCAATATGCTCTGTGAGTGTCAAATTTTCAAAGCCCTCTTTCTTCATAATAGACTTTACAAATTTCAACTGTTTTTACTGATGTCAAGTGTTAAGTATATTTTTTGTTTCCATTTTCTTCGTCGTTGCTCACATGTTTACTTCATGTTAGTCTCAGCATCCTACTGTAGGAACACATTTCTGTTGCTTTAAGTCTCTTCTCAAACTGTGATGAGATTATCCAACATATACGAGGATGAATATTGCATAACGGTTTAGTATTTTTTTCATTTGTTTCTAATGAAATTTTTTTTCTGTCATTTAATACTTTACTTGGCATTTAGAAGGCAGCTTTCTATATCGAAACGTGCCTTCGGATTTCGGCGTCAAGTTTTCCTAAACCAGTTAAAACATTTCTTAGTTCTTTACATTTTTGTACTTGTTTAATTTTGCCATCTCCAATTAGCAATTTGCATAATCTGTTGTTTCTGTATGAGTGATACATTTGTATGTACACACACACACACACACACACACACACACACACACACACACACACACACACACATATATATATATATATATAAGTACGGGCATGTCTGCAGTGAAATATACGTATGTATCTGTGTAAATTTTTTTTTTTAATCATATCACCCCAAGCAAGGCGATAACGCCACTGATGCGCAGGGGGCTACGTAAGGGTAAAAAGAATGGAAAAGAGAAAGCCGGAAACCACATCCTAAACAGGGAACAAGGTATGAGCCTCTTCACCTGTTCAATAGATGTGGGTGGAGTGTGAACCGGGCGATAGTTTAGTCTATCTACTCCAATTGAAAAAAAAAAAAGAAAAGAGTGAAAAGATTGGAAAAGAGAAAACCGGAAACCGCATCCTAAACAGGAAACAAGAAATGAGCCTCTTCACCTGTTCAATAGACGTGGGTGGAGTGTGAACCGGGCGATAGTTTAGTCTATATGCAAATATATGCGTATTTTCTGAGTATATGTGAGATTTGTTAGCATACTTGCATAAACATGTGTTACTACTAAATATACGTGTATAAAGCCGATCTTCATAAATATATAAGTGAGTGTGTGAACACAAGATTTGTATGTGAGCATGGATGGATGTGTGTCTGTGTGTATTACGTATTCATGTGCTTGTTGGTGAGCGTGTAATGAATTTATCGTCACTACCTAAGGACGATGAACTTTCTTCGACCAGTCTAATGATCCCCAACCGCGATGAAGCTAAAGTCCCTGTTTTAAATCATGTTACTTGTTTTTCATTTAATTTTAAAGAAACGTTAATTCCGGGTAAATATTTATACGGAATGGAACGAATTTAGTGTGGTCTGATGAAATCAGCCAATTTAGCTCATAGAAATGAATTAAAATTTATAACCAATCTGCTGGATGACTATATATATATATATATATATATATATATATATATATATATATATATATATATATTTGTATATATAATCACTAATACCAGTCTGCCCCATAATAACAAACTTTGTAACTGTAGAAACCCAAACCAATGCCCCATTCGTAATAAATGTTTAACGAAATCCCTAATATATATGTGTTCGATTTCATCCATGGAGAACCCCAAAGATGAAAAAATGTATATCGGAAACACAATGAACGTATTTAAAAAGTGCTTTTATAATAAAGGAAAACAAAACATGTCGTCTCTTTCGAAACATTTTGGGAGAAATAAAAATGAAAATAAAACACCTAAAGTTAAATGGAAAATCCTCAAATAAGCAAGAACAGCTAAATCAATAAAGGAACCATGTTTCTTTTGTCTTCAAGGAACACTTGACATCATTAAATACATGAATAGCGACAAATCTTTAAACCAGAGTCATGAAACCACAGTAAACTGCAAACACATTAAAGAACTAACCTTACAATCATGCTAAAAAATACTGCAAAAGCCAAAGCTAGGATCCCCCAGAGATGATAAACCTTTATAGTACTAACAACACTCCTACATCAAATTTTACCTATTACACACCACAAACTATAATCTAATTTAAAGTTTTATAGAAAAATGATTTCCTAAATTCAAAATTAAGGTTAAATATACAAAATTAGATTAATTATAAAAACTGTGCTTAAATACAAAAAAATTTCCATAGTTGTACAAATAAACATTAAGGATAGGTTCAATTCCATCCTTTCCCACCCTTTACACCTCCTTACTCTCCCCCTCTAGTAAGCCCCAAAAATAAAGGCTAGCCAGGCTGCCATAAAATTTATACACCATTTTCTAATGTTAAATCTGTCTACAAAATTCCAGACACTTTCATTAATCAACTATATCCCTTACCCACCCCACTTTCTTCAAAATTCTAACGGACAATTTACAAGACTTATTCCCTTATCGCTGACCCCCACCAACATCCCACACACAACTTGCCAAGTATAAGAAAAGAGGCCTTCCATTCCTTTCCACACCACCTGATGAGACATTGTAAGTCCAATGACAAAACAAAATGTACAATTCGTAGTGGATATCTATTTAAAAAATTGTACGTGTTCTAATATATATATATATATATATATATATATATATTACAATAGCATACTGCAACTTCATAGGTATTCATAGGTATAAAGTTTTAGTGTTTGATACCTACCTGATGATGGTGCATTAAACATCGAAACGTTATAGCTATCAATTATAACTAATATTATAACAATAATAATAACTATATATCTATGCTCTACTTTCGCACTGAGCACTTTTTAACAGTAAATATCTTACTCTAGTAAGTATTGACCACTTTTATTATATATATATATAAGTGTGTGTGTGTTATATGTTTTTGCAATATTCGAAATTTTCTCAATAGTTTTCTTTATTTTTCTATACTTTTTATTTTGTTTCTATAAATAAATAATTATAATACAAACATAATAGTAGTTCTTTTGCACTTTAAATAAGAGAGAATTCCTATACACGGTACTTCCATTGCTAAGTATTAACCACTTATATATATATATCCGCTGACTGATCTGTTTCGCTGTATCACAGCTCATCAGTACGGTTAGACATCCGATTGCTTTTTTAACTCAGGTTTGAAACAGGGCCGAATTGGCGTGAGTCGGCGATTCTACCTCTGAGCTATGGGCGCTCGGCAGAAGGAGGCAGACTTTTAGCGTATGATGTATCATACGCCAGTAACCAGAGTGCTCTAATTCATTACTGAATGAGCGATGCGTAGAAGCTAGAATAGCTACTGTTTTTTCAAAGTCTGCCATTCTTCCATACTGCTCAATCAGGTTGTGAGAGCGTATATATATATATATATATATTAAAGAAGTAATTATTTTTATTGATCCAGCAGATTTTATTAGTTAAACTTTATTTTAAATTTTTAGTAGATACTCATATTTGAGTAGACTCTCCGTTTAAACAATATTTTTTTTCTACCGGACTGAATATTTGGAAATTGTTTTGTTTACGTTAGGATAAGAAACCGATGCAGACGTTCGGGAATATGAAGAGCAGTATTTTTTGTTAATCCAAGTACTTTTGATCCCCTAGGAGATCATCTTCAGAGGGTGAATGGCGAAGACAAATTTAATGTTGCTAAAACAGTTGTGATAGTGATTTGGCAAACACGCACGACCGCGCTCTGCTATAATTATTTTATTTATATATATATTGATAGATATTCAATATAATTAAAAATAAGAGTTCTTCTTAACACACCACTTTATGTTAAGGAGATAAGATTAAAACACAGTTCAGTAGGTTACGTATTTCAATGATATTTTTATCTTTGCTGTCGTCTGCAAAAAATGAATGACATTATCTTCTCTTTTTTTCCTCCCAGATTTTATCTGTAACCGAAAAATGGATTAATCGAGTGGAAAATAACTGATATTTATTTTTAGATTTTATTGTTATCAAATTTTGTTATCTTTCAGTCAATTTATCGACTTCATAATGTATTTTGCCGAAACAGCAAATAATGAATAGTTCTACTCTGAAGCTAACTTTAAAATATTTGTATGTTTCAAAATTTCCGACGTGGAGTAAAGTTTGTGATTGAATCACTTTGCATTTATTCAAAAGTAAGAAACTGTCGACACTAATAAATTATCTTATTCCTTATTCAAAAAGATACTATTTTTATACTATTTTCCGAACAAAATCTATAACTATATAACTAGGCTTCACTAGGGTAGCTTCAAAATAATATTAAGCTCAAGAAATCAATTGGAGTAGATAGATCTATCTATCGCCCGGTTCACACTCCACCCACGTCTATTGAACAGGTTAAGAGGCTCATCCCTTGTTCCCTGTTTAGGATATGGTATCTTTTCCAACCTTTTCACTATTACGTAGCCCCCTGCACATCAGTGGCGTTACCGCCTTGCTCGGGGTGATACGATTAAAATTAAAAAAAAAAAAATACGTGAAACACGCTTTGTGCGATCGTGTCTCGAAAGAAACATGACTGACTGGGCAGAAGATTATCCCGCAGTAGGTTGCCATTGCTTTCTGCAGTAAAATAGTTTCCAAACAAGGCTATAGAACCCAATCTATCCTGATATTTAACCCATAACTGGAGGGAAGAGACGAATTAGTACCTTGCGCAAGGGTATTTGTGCGTAAGTGAATGCAAGAAATTCAAACTCAGCAACCCAGTGTGTTGTTCCGAGTCGATATCCACTGGACCACAAAAGGTCAGTCAGTCAAGTGCCATACGTGATACACGCTTGGGCGATCATATCTCGAAAGAGACATGACTGACTGGGCAGAAGATTATCCCGCAGTAGGTTGCCATTGCTTTCTGTGGTAGACTGGTTGCCGACCAAGGCTATAGAACCCAATCTGTCCTGCTATTTAACCCATAACTGGAAGGAAGAGACGGATTAATACCTTTACCAAGGGTATTTGCACATAAGTGAATACAATGGATTCAACTGGAATTCGAACTCGGCTCCCCGGTTTCTCGTTCCGAGCCGATATCCACTGTACCACAACGCACATCCACAAAAGGTACTTAACGCAAATATTAATTCACTCGAAGAAATTATATATTTTAAATCAATGCTTGTTTGTTTGTTTTGTTATTATTATTATTATTAAATTTTTTGCACTCTTTTGAAATTATAAATTAAAATTTGCTCAGCTTGCCTAGCAAAGACTGCAAACCTCGGAATAAAAAATTCAGATTTAGTAAGTGCGCATGTTATTCAAGATACTTAAAAGGAATCCTTTACAATTTAAAAAGAAAAAAGAATATGTTTTTGGCTTATTTATCGGAGTGAGAGCTATCGAAGACCCCACACTTAGAAATAGCCCACCCGGGGCGATCGCAAAGGTCAACCCAACCGGAGTGCAATGGAAGGGCCTAGCTCTCTGAGAATTTGGTGTGAATTTTAGTAAATACAAATTCTTTTTATTTTGGGATGAATAAATATTTTTAGTTGAACTGTGAAGAACCCAATTATATCGTGCAAAAAAAAACGTAAGCCGAAAATATGTCAATAGCTTTGGAAAACAAACTAAAAATAATACAGAAAAACAAAGACTATCTCCCGCTTAGTAAACATGCCCTGAAAAGGATAGTCGAGACTTATGTGGGTGACCATGAGGCAAACAAAGCTAAGTTTATGTGTCCCTTCAAGACAATAGTAATCATAGCTCTCCACAATTTCCAGTTCTTTTGTAGTAAACAAAACAAGATCTACATTTAAAATTCAAATCTGACTCATTGTTAGAAATAAACGAATTTTCTCAAATTAACAAACCTAACACACACAAAAATAGCGAAATTTCACACGTCGATGCGAAATGTGTTTCGTCCAATGGAAAGACCAGAATCACATCCGGGAGTGAATTCCCAAACGAAATAAAAAACGGACCAAATTTGACCCACGGCAGAGAGTTAAGATGACGTGCAATTAACATGTACCCTTGACAAACGTCAAGCGATCTTTATTATTATAGCCTCTCTCTTTCTTTCTCACCTCCTTCTTTTTCACTATTCACCATGAGCGGTAACTTCAAAGATTATCCTACCCAACGATAAACGCTCATACATACACACATACGTTCCTGCCTACGTACACATAAACTCATTCATGCAAGGACTACTACCAACTCTTGATACCTTTAACTCATTACTTATTTCTCATTGAACATTAACTTCTACCAATTTATGGTATTCTTTTCTATCAATAAATTTTAAACTTATAAAAAGTATACTTTTATTTTTCCACACATTCCAATCTCCAACCTTCTGATGATAACGAATAATCCTAAGTTGTAGGGAGTTCGGTTATGTATGACACAAGGCCAATTCAATAAATGTTAACCATCTCCCTATAACTCCACTGGTGACCTTCGACTTCGAAAAAGAAAACGCAATGGAAGAATCACTTCTTCACTGGTGACCCCCGACGTCCAAAGAACACCCATCCTACTTCTACACTTTTAGCTCTTGGTAATTTTTTCACTTTTTGTTATCTCTCCTAATCTCTAGTGCGACTGAATGATCTTTCAGTGTATGAAATGTTAAGTCCAAAGTTATATGACTGAAATGGAAAATAACTGAGATTCTTATCATCAAATCGCAGATACACACTTGAAAGTGTCTGGACAAGTGTCGCTAACCTATCTGTCTACATATAAATAGTATTAGTTCCGTATCACACTATATTGCAACTTATATGGTAAAGGGTTGGTACTGGGTGTGTATGTATGATTAGTAATTTAGATGATGAATGTGCCACCACTTAAAGATAAAACAAAAAAAACACTGAGATCACTTCACTGACACCTTTCCATAAATTTTAAAAGCTTTTGTCTCTTTCTCTTATCAATCTATATATATATATATATATAGATTTATATATATATCGATGGGCTAAAAGTAGGCTTAAATTTAGTAGTTATGGTCTACTTTACATTTTTAGAAATATTCTATTTTATTTTATATTTTTAAAATCATTTCACCCTAAATCATTTCACCCTTAGCAAGGCAGTAGGGGCCGAGATTTTTCTGAGGAGTGGGGGCTTCAAGCAGCATAATTACTGACCATTTCTTTTACTCGGGCTTTATGTTTGTGTATCTACATATCAAGATGGGGACACTATTTTTAATTAACGTCATCCTTCAGAAATGAAAACTTGAATATCAAGTCTCTTTCTCACTCTAACAAAATGTCTGTTTCTATCTATCTGGTTGTTTTATTTTGTTTGTTTTTCTTTCAAACTAGTCTCTGTATGTGTTCTTAAAATGTATAAATGAAGAAGAAAACTCAGAAGAAAAAGTGGTGAAGACCAAATCTTATCAAAATCAAAGTAGGTGGAACCAAGGGGCCAGTCAAAATTGTGGGGGGTGCTTGGGGGCCCCCAAGCGATTCTGACCTCGCCGTAGAATCACCACTGAGTACTGCCACTGGTGTGCAGGGGGTTACGTATGAGGAGAGTGAAGAGAAAGAGAAACAGGTCACAGGGGGTGTTGGAAAATGGCTATGAGAAGGATGAGAACACTGGTGTGATATTACATTTATATTTATTTTATATTACATTTATATTCATTTTTTCAGTTATATTTGTTCAAGACTGTTTATCTATATTTCTTTCATAATTTACTTACAATCTTTTAACCCATTTAATCCCTTAAGTGTCGGTACCCCCACGCCATTTTCGATACCTAAGTTTTAATTGAATTTTTAAAAATAAAACCTTTTTCTTGAAACTTCAATTTTAGCTTAATTGAAAGCTAAATGATTAAATTTACTGCAGTTTTTGAGCGATCGACACTTTTGTAAACAAAGGTTAACTCACGGTTTTTAAAATCTTGCAAAAATAAAATATACATCTCTCACTCGTTATTTTTAGAAAATTATCAAATTGAAAGTTAAATTGATCTGATTTGAAACATAATACTTGTTTACGGCATGAAATTTAGAATAAAAGTATTTCTTAATCAAAAAGGTCTGACTCGTTGACCTTTCAAGTAGGCGATGACAGTACCTATCAATCAATTTGGAAGTATGGTGACCAAAAGTTGACATAATCCAGTTTAACCGTTCGTAAGGAGAAAAACCCTTAAAACATGTGACCTTTTAGTGATATGTCTAATGTTTCCATAGTAAAATAAAACGTGCAGATTAGCATAAAAAATAGAAATTATTTTAAAAATCTTAATTTTAAACAATTTGTATTAAGCTTTTGCATTTGTTATTTGTAAATAAAGTCTATTTTTAATGAGTTAATAACCGAAGACATTGAGTAAATGGTAGAAATTCAAAAAGATGTTTGAAACTTTAATTAGCAAAGAATAAAATGAAAAAATTCTTATAAAAATTCATTATTCATCGATTTTTTCTTCTTCAGAATATGATCTCCTAAAATTATAATATTTATAAAAACAATTAAAACTTTGTCTACATTTAAAATAGCGTAATTTTAATGTATTTTTGATTCTACTATTCGGAGCAGATTTTCGGAAAAATCATCTCGTAATAAAAAAAAACACATGATTTACATTCCTTAATGAGTCCTGCATTTAACTAATAAATAAAAAATTGGTTTAGCTAATGGATTTCTAGAAATTTTATGCAATTAATTAAAGTGTGTCGGTGGGTAACAGATGTAAAAAAATATTTTTACCAACATTTTCTAAAAAATACTTGCATAAATATTTTCATTTATTTGTAAATAAGTCCTGAAAGTTTCATTAAAATCAGACAATTGGTTTTTGCAAGAATTTTCAAATTAATGTCTTTCAACGCCAAAAAACGACTTGCGTAATATTACGTTTTGCTTAATAGTCACATTACGTAAACATAGCGTGAATCACTGACGGAAAACAAAAAAAAGATATTTTAATTGAAATTTCGAACGTGTTAGAAAGGATTAAACAATTTTAAATGAACGACAGCAAAATTTGATCTTTTCTCTTAATATAATAATATAAACATTTTGTTTTTATTAAGTTTGAGCCCTTTTATCATCATACTATGCTGTTTTTTCACCAATTGAATGGAGGTACCTACTTCTTGTGTACCTTCTTCTTTCAAGACGTAAACGATCATGACCTTTCACGGTGGCTCTTAGCACGCTTTCTTCTGTTGTACAACGCAATCCCCGTTCTGCCATGCACCCGCTCAGGCCAGTCAAGTATGTTACACGCTGTTTTCCTCTGTCTCTCCTTCCCTCTATCTAAATGAAAAAGAGAAAGAATGAGTAAGAAAGGAAATTAATAAGAAAGAAAAGTGGGAGAGGAAGTAAAAATGAAAAAGGGAAAGGTATGTTAGAAGATATATATATATATATATATATATATATATATATTTTAATTCAGATACTTCAATCCAAGGGAAAAAAGCAGGAAGGTAAATTCTAAAAACCCGATCCTAATTAATATTAAAAATTAATAATTAATTAAAAAGATCAATTCAACATGTCTCCCAGCCAATAATGTTATATCCCAAGCAGTCAAAATGGCGTAGCTATAACGTTTTCGTCAACGTTATACAGAGATTGCAAAGCTTTTTTTTAATTATAGACTCCCTGCAACATGCCTACAATGTTACCTTGTACATTTATAAATCCGTTGCCTTGCAAAGTAACGGAAAATTAGTGATTCTCAATCTCTGTCTCTCTCTCTCTCTCTCTCTCTCTCTATATATATATATATATATATATATATATATATATATATATATATTTTTAATTCAGATACTTCAATCCAAGGGAAAAAAGCAGGAAGGTAAATTCTAAAAACCCGATCCTAATTAATATTAAAAATTTTATTTTAATATTAAAAAATGATACAGGAAGAGAGTTCCATGTAATAAAATATTACAGACCAAATATAAATTAAAAAAGGATTAATTCAATGATGTTGAATGGCCATTTCGATATGAAGATCCCCACGGGGGATAACACATCACCTCAGCAACAGAAAAATCCTTTATTGATCAGAACTAGATAAAATTTGTATATATATTGATCAGAGCTAAACAAAATTTTCAATAGAAACACAGTCAAGCTAAGTTATAGTTGTACTAGTAATTTAGATACTTTCATAAAAAAAAAACAAGACGCCAGAAATTTAGATAGCATTGTACAAAACAAGACCACTAATAAAACATGTAACTGCAGGGACAAAAATGTCCACTTTAAGGACTTTGCAATACAAAAGAAGTCATTTACAAGGCAAAGGTATATGACATAAATGGCCAAAATAAAATATATTTGAGATCAACCAAAAACACCTTTAAGACCAGGTGGTTCAATCACAATTCTCTGTACAAAATTGGCTAGCCATGTGTGGAAACTGAAACCAAAATATTGAAAAGACCCAGACATAACTTGGAGTATAGTAAAAACAGCCAAGCCTTACAAAGGTGGCAAAATATGTAGACTGTGCCAGGAAGAAAAGTTAGCGATTTTGCTATTCCCAAACAAAAATGAACTATTGAATGAAAGAACGGAAATTATGACTAAGTGTAACCATACTAAAAAATACCTATTAGGTTCATACAACCATGGATGAAAACGTTATAATTTTTTGTAATTTTAAAAATTGCGTGATCAAAAATTCCCTGCCACGTGAGCGTTTAAAAAAAACCACCGTTACGTGAGCGTTCTTTAAAAAAACGTTAAACGGTAAAAGTAGTCATTGAAAATCGCCTGAAAACACCACTCATGGTAGAAACCTGGGTCGCGTAATCAATAACTATGAGCTGGATGTGGTCCATAAGTTTACCTATCTTGGCTCTACCATCACTGGAAACCTCTCCCTGGACATAGAGATTGACAACAGAATTGGGAAGGCAGCCTTGCGCGCCTTACAACACGTGTTTGGACGTAGTCCAAGCTGACATTGAAGACAAAGATGGCAGTGTACAACGTATGTGTTATCAGCACACTGCTACACAGCAATGAGACATGGACAACGTACGCCAGGCAGGAAAGGCGTCTGAACACCTTCCACGTGAGAATTATCCGGAGTATATTGGGAATCTCATGGCAAGACGAGGTGCCCAACACTGAGATCCTATCTTGAGCGGGTCTGCCTGCCATGTTCACACTCCTTAAACAACGTTGGCTTGGCCATGTCCACAGTATGCCAGTTGGTCACATTCCAAAAGACCTCCTGTATGGAGAGCTGGCATCTGGAAGAAGTCCCACTGGGCGACCACAGCTGCAGTATCGTGACATCATAAAACGCGATAGGAAAGCTGTGGGCGAGTCATGGCAGAGCGTAGCAGTCAACCGGACCAAATGGAGAGGAACCCTGGTCCAACAACTCAAATCAAGTGAGGAGCAATTGACACAAGTCGCCATGGAGAGGCGGGTTCGCAGGAAGCAAAATGACAGCTCCGACAGACCCGAAACAAAACATACATGCAGCAACTGCAACAAAGACTGTCACTCCCGCAGCGGTTTCTACAGTCACAGACGCCAATGCTCCAGCCACGCAGACAACTAGGATGTTCCAGCCAAGGAGACAACTAGGATGCTATCCATGGTCAACCATGACCGACAAAGGCCTACTAGTACTATATATATATAGTAATAAGGCAGGTTAGACCTATTTTACTAGTCATGATTAGAAGAAAAGCAAAAAATAAAGAACACAACCGACAATTTTGGCTCACACTCAGCAGATCAACTGATTTGGATCGAGGGATTATATATTGCAATATGTCATTCTCTTAATTATGAAAAATAAAATAGGTCAAATCTTTTTATTGCTATAATAAAATACTGCACCCAGTAGAAAACTATGTGTGTGTGTGTGTGTGTGTGTGTGTGTGTGTGTGTGTGTGTGTGTGTGTGTGTGTGTGTGTTTACAGCGAATAAATTACAAACATTATATCTGCTTATTTTTAACTAGCAGTATAGCCCGGCGTTGCTCGGGTGTAATGAAAGCTTTAAAACTAATCCATGGTCCTGGAGCTCAGACCCTTCGGACGTTGGCACGAAAGACTAAACAGCAATAGTTGTTTCCAGTTAAAGCGAAACCGTAGACTAAAAGAAAAATGAATGGATGTAAGTCAAATTTTGATTTCCTGATATCGATATCAAATAAGTTTTTTCGTCGTAAACTGAATTTTGAAGGCTAAATAAGTCCTCTGAGTAAATGGTATCATGGCTGAGACTAAGAACTACAATTATACCAACTTAGAGCCAAACCCGAAGCAAAAACTAAAATAAAAGGGCTGAAAAAATACAGACACACAGGCAGATAAACAGACACACAAACAAACATTTTGCCTTATATATATATATATATATATATATATATATATATATATATATATATATATATATATATTATCGGTTTCTGCACTATTGTAAGAACTGCAACCTTGAAGCTTCTGAATATCTTTTCTTATGTCTTTGTCTATGAGTGTATCAAATTTGATTAAAATCAGACCACTCCTTCTATAACCCGATTTTTTCGATTATCGATTTTCGATATTTATCGGTGGTACCTTCACACAAGACCTAGCTAAGAACACTTGCAGACGCTTATAGTACAACTGTGTAAATTTTCAAGAAAATCGGTTCAGACGTTTCGGAATCTATAGCTAACGGACACACACACACACACACACACAGACACACACACACAGACAAAGTCCCATTTATAAATAAGTTTAGATAAAATAGGTCAAATCTTTTTTATTGCTATAACAAAATACTGTACCCAGTAGAAAATTATGATATGTGTGTGTGTGTGTGTGTGCGTGTGTGTGTGTGTGTGTGTGTGTGTGTTTACAGCAAATTCTTTTTTAGGTATGTCTGATTAAATAAATTACAAACATTATATCTGCTTATTTTAAATAAATTACGTTCATACGAATAATCTTCGTGTTTTATAATTAAAAGACGCGAGAAATGCGCTGCAACTTTTAAAGGTTTTTTTAATTTCTATTTCTCATGTTCCCAAGTACTTTCAATATTCAGGGGTGCAAGTAGTAGTAACAAAACTGCCATAAGATAGTGTTGTCATATATTACTGTAAAATTGTGTTGCTAAATATTACTGTAATTTTTCTGCTTTAAAAGAAATGCTTGAGAGTTATGCTTAGTGTTTATTAGAACATGAAAATTATCCACTATGGATTTTTTTGTGTTGTAATGTTATAGTCTGGTGGTTTGAAAAATGTCAAATCACTACTTGACTCGCTGAGATGTTTTCTTGGGCGTTAAAGTACTTTATTGTTATCGATTTGATTTGCACTTTCTTATCAAAGCGAGTTATGAATGTTGTTTTGAACTACCACTCCTCTAGATCTGTTTGCATTTATCTTGGTGTCTCGTGAAATTCTATTTTTGGATCATTCTGTTCCTTATTTTCATCAAAAGCCTCCCTCTCATAAGTTCATGACTCGATATCTATGCTGGTGACACAACTATTTACTCCTGCATGTCTGATCAGTCAGTCAGTTAAGTGCCATACGTGATACACGCTTGGGCGATCATGTCTCGAAAGAGACATAACTGACTGGGCAGAAGATTATCCCGTGGTATTTTGCCATTACTTTCTGCGGTAGATTGGTTGCCAGACAAGGCTATAGAACCCAATCTGTCCTGTTATTTAACCCATAACTGGAGGGAATAGACGGATTAACACCTTTCCCAAGGGTATTTGCGCGTAAGTGAATACAATGGATTGAACTGGAATTCGAACTCGGCTCCCCGGTTTCTCGTTCCGAGCCGATATCCACTGTACCACAACGCACATCCTGCATGTCTGATAGCTTCCCAAAATTCCTGTTTAGAATGTGGTTTCCGGCTTTCTCTTTTCCAATCTTTTCACTCGTACGTAGCCCCCTGCACATCAGTGGCGTTACCGCCTTGCTCGGGGTGATATGATTAAAAAAAATCATTTCTTGTATTTGTCATTCATGTTCTTCCAAAGTCCTGGTTTAGTATAGAAAACTTGATCCTTCAACCAACCCCAAATGAAAAAGTTACAGGGTGTTAAGTCGGGATCCCTTGAGGCATCAAAATAAAGTTTAGAATCACCCTGCCCTAACACTTTTGCACACTACCGGTAGTGTGAAAAAGCGTTAAGACAGGGTGATTTTCCTGAAAACTTCACTGAAATTCAAATACAGGGTGAAAAGAATTTTCTTTGTAAGAATTATTTAACTGAAAAGGAAGAGGAAGGAAGGCTTCGGTATTTGAATTGGCCCCACAAAACCCTAATCCCAATCCTATTGAACATCTATGGGATACTTTGGATAAAAAAAAATTGATAAATCTAATGTTACTTCGTAAAACACACTTTGGGAACAAATATAAGTTGCTTGGCAGAAGATACCATTAGATACAGTGAAGAAGCTTGTGATGTCAATGCCTGACAGAATGAAGGTTGTGATCAAAGCAAACGGCTATTATACTAAATATTAAACCTTAAAGTATAAGTTTGGTAAGGATAGAATAAAATTCCGATATCCCAAAAACACTATTCTTAAGAGAGTACTCAATACAGATTAGAGCAAATTATATTTATTTAAAATTTATAAGTATGTTATGACATCACTACAAAGTAGCTATTTTATTTCAACACTTTTTGCGTATTATAAAATGCAGACACAAAAAGTGTTGAAACAAAATAGCTGCTTTGTAGTGATATTATACTTATGTTATAAATTTTAAATAAATATTATAGCATAATGATAATCCACGTATACTGTCTTAATATGTATAGGAAAAACTACTAAAAAGCTGTTAGTTAAAAATGTATTTATTTATTTTTATTATTATATATATATATATATTTGATATTTCAGACCGGCCTCGGCCTTTCATCAGATTTTTGTTTCTGATGAAAGGCCGAGGCCGGTTTGAAATATCAAATAAATATATATATATATAATAATAGAAATAAATAAATACTGTCAAAAAAATACATTTTAACTTACAACTTTTTAGTAGTTTTTCCTTAATAAATATTATATATGACTAATATTAAATATGACTAATATACGACTAATATTAAATATGACTAATATACGACTAATATTAAATATGACTAATATACGACTAATATTAAATATGACTAATATACGACTAATATTAAATATGACTAATATACAACTAATATTAAATATGACTAATATACGACTAATATTAAATATGACTAATATACAACTAATATTAAATATGACTAATATACGACTAATATTAAATATGACTAATATACGACTAATATTAAATATGACTAATATACGACTAATATTAAATATGACCTTTATACGACTAATATTTAATATGACTAATATACGACTAATATTTAATATGACTAATATACGACTAATATTAAATATGACTATTATGCGACTAATATTAAATATGACTAATATACGACTAATATTAAATATGACTAATATCACTGTGTAACCATACTTTAAAATACCTATTAGGTTCATACAACCATGGATGAAAACGTATGGATGATGATTTTAGGTGAAAATGTCTACTTTTTTTCTATGTACCGTGTCGTTTCATGGCGTAAGCGACCATGGCCCTCCACATCTTCCTATCAATTGTAGCTCTTAAGACCTTATTTTTTGTTACTCCTTCTGAACCCAGCTCTGCTAAGCATTTGCTCAAACCCATCAAGTATATCATGCGTTACTTTCCCTGTCTCTCCCTCTGTCTGTCTTGAAAAATTCGAAACACAAAAAGAACACAAAAATGCAAATATATGCACCGTATTAAGCGTAGATAATTATAACCTATTTTAGTCAAAGCTAAAATTTTAAACGAACCAAGGCAGCCAAACCCACAGAAGAAGAAATAAATAAATAAATAAATAATTAAAACAAAATATCAAATTTTGTAAAAAAAATAAGCAAATTAAAAGCTACAAATGCATGCAAAAGCACAACTAAGTAAATTTAATAATAACAACCAACAAATGAATAAATCCAAAATGCCGTAAATAATCAATAATAAATAGTGATTTAAAAGTTAACAAACAGCACTACACAACGGTTACAAATAACAGCTTTCTGGGACATCATTATTTCCACTCGATTGCATTTAAAATAATTTGAAATATAACCATTGCTGCCTGCCCAATAGCCATTGGAATAATACAATAAACCGGAAACACCTTCCCTTACTCCTCATAATTATCTTTTAACAAGCATTTATAAATAGTTGAGACACCACAAAATACACATGGCCTGAAGATTGCGTTCAAGCATAAAACAGACTATCTAGTTAATGTTCACCACGTTGCATATATAACGTAAAATCCTTGGTATTTTGTAAGGTAAATTTCAACGGAGACAAACTCTAAAAAGAGATCAATGTCAAAATTTATTCCTAAATTTAACAGAGTAATATAATCAGGAAAAAAGTTTGGATACTTTAAAATCCATGGGTAATAAATATTTCGCAGCCAAAGCCGCTCTTCACACCCAAATCATACAACAGTGAATGTTTAAAATAATCCAGAAAATAGTCACATGAATATATATATATATATATATATATATATATATATATATATATATATATATATATAGTAATGTTTTTATTATTGGTATTTATAATAAAACATATTTTTATCGCTACACAAGAGCTGTTGTGTTATGGTACTATCAATATTACGTCATCAGCCGATTTGCGTTTACAAGAGTTAGGGAATGATATATAGAGAAATTTAAATAATAATAATAATAATAATATCATAACAACACGCCACGACCTGCCTTAGGTCTCCCCGCAGACTTGGTTGGTAGTGAGTCCAAAGCAGAAATCGAAATATGATGAAAAATGACATAATAATAATAACGCCATTATAAAGCAAATACCGAGAGTGGTTAATATTAGAATTAGCCGATTATCCTCTAACATTAGAATCTTTAGGAATACAATATATATATATATATATATATATATATATATATATATATATATATAGGAATACAATATATATATAGATATATATATATATATATATATATATATATATATATATATAGGAATACAATATATATATATATATATATATATATATATAGGAATACAATATATATATATATATATATATATATATATATATTATTTTAAATTTAGATTTTATAATAGCTACTCGCCGCTATTAACGCATCGTCCTTTAGCTATGAATTGAACACTCTTGGTTACTGCCATTTGTTTACAGTGTGTGTATATAACACGCTAAAATCTGCCTTACTCCGATAGCTTAGGGGTAGAATCTCCGAATGACGTCAAATCGGCTGGGTTTCAATCCTGGCTGGAAGCAATCGGATGTCTAGCTGTGATACAACGAGACAGAAATGTATGTGGATGACTATTTACGCTCTCACTCGTCAATTGAGCACTCTGGGAAAATGGTAGATTTTTAAAACAGTAGCTACTCACTGCTATTTACGCATCGTTCTTCAGCTATTAATTAAACACTTATGGCTACTAGCGTTTGTTTACATTGTGTATACATAACACACTAAAATCTGCCTTTCTCCGCCGTGCACCGATAGCTTAGGAGTAGAATCTCTGACTGAAGTCAGATTGGTCAGGTTTTAATCCCAGCTGGAAGTAATCAGATGTCTAACCATACTGATGAGCTCCGAACAAGGACTGTATCCGGATGACTATTTATATAAAGTTCGCTTAATTTCGCTTTCAATTTTAAACGGAAATATATTTACCGACTTATAAACACACACATTCATACATTTAACCATTCATGATTTTTCTGTATACTTATTTTTTTAAAAATTGCGCATCGTTTAAATACAATTGACATTATTTTGCAAGCATGCACCCTTGTGCAAATTAATTGAAAAAGCAATTTAGTTACCTTTCTTTCACCATACGGTCAGTTTTAGACATTCTGGAGTGACAAGGTGTAATCGATTTCGTACAAAAATTATAAAGCTGCCCAAACACACTGGCAAGCCTTACAGAGAGATGGCTGTTGGTGTCAGTCTTTTAATTGTCAGTAGTGTCATCAAGGCGAAGTAACAAACTGGATCCATCAGTCGAAAACGTAAAAGAAAATGCGATCGAAAGAGAAAAAAGTACCAAGAGACGACGTATTCACTATCAGGGAAAAAATAAAAGATCCTAGGAAAACATCATTTGTTTTGTATCAATTAATTTGTCATTTAAACATACATTTATACACATTTGCGTTTAAAATAAACGTCTATTGCTTTTATTGCACGTGGCACACATACATATAAACAGGCATGGATTTCCTATATTTAAACGGGCCATCTATTGCTTTATTACATAGGACACATATCTGACTAATGAAATCAAGTCTCAATCAACATTCCAATGTACTGTCTCTTTGTTGTATTTAAAAAAGAATTTAAAATTTTCAAATTCGTTTCTTATAGACAAATCTTTGAATAAACTTAATAAAATAAAATATGTTAAATTAAAGACACTTTCCTATCTGTTCTTTACTTATCTATCTAAACTTATTTATAAATGGGACTTTGTGTGTGTGTGTGTTTGTGTGTGTGTGTGTGTGTGTCTGTGTGTGTGTGTGTGTCCGTTACCTATAGACCCCGAAACGGCTGAACCAATTTTCTTGAAAATTTACACAGTTGTACTATACACATCTGCGAGTGTTCTTATCTAGGTTTTGTGTCGATGTACCCCAGATAAATATCGAAAATCGATAATCGAAAAAATCGAGTTATAGAAGGAGTGGTCTGATTTTAATCAAATTTGATACACTCATAGACAAAGACATAAGAAACGATATTCAGAAGTTTCAAAGTTGAAGTTCTTTCAATAGTGCAGAAAATCGATAATATATATATATATATATATATATATATATATATATATATATATATATATATATATATATGTATATATATAAAAGGCAAGATGTTTGTGCGTCTGTGCGTGTGTTTATCTGCCTGTATGTTTGTATTTTTTCAGCCCTTTTATTTTAGTTTTTGCTTCGGGTTTGGCTCTAAGTAGGTATAATTGTAGTTCTTAGTCTCAGCCATGATAATATTTACTTAGAGGATTTATTTAGCCTTCAAAATTCCGTTTACGACGAAAAAACATATTTGATATCGATACCAGGAAATAAAAATTTGACTTACATCCATTCATTTTTCTTTCAGTCTACGGTTTCGCTTTAACTAGAAACAACCATTGCTTTTTAGTCTTTCGTGCCAACGTCCAAAGAGTCTGAGCTCCAGGACCATGGATTAGTTTTAAAGCTTTCATTACACCCGAGCAACGCCGGTCTATACTGCTAGTTTTATCATATGTGTGTGTGTGTGTGTGTGCGCACGCGTGTGTGTGTGTGTGTGTGAGGGAGTCTATGTGAAAAGGTAATGCCTGTTTCTTGACTTTTTATGGGGATATATATGAAAGATGATGGCCAACCCTATTTTCGAATAAGTTAAATTGTAGCGGTCGGAAAGACATTCTCAATAATTTTTCTCTTGGTATCTCTTCTATGCCGCGCTCTGTCAACCATTTTCTCAGACCTAACAGTACGTCTCGCGCTGCTTTCCCCTGTTCATTTATCTGACCTGTGAGTATTAAGTTCTTCAGGCCCTCCTTCCTCATTACGTGTCCCAGGAACATCATTTGTCTCTTCCTGATATTTAGTATCGGCTTCCTTCTCGTTTTCATCCTTTCCAACACCTCATCGTTGTACACGTGCTCCATCCATGGTATCCTCAGCATCCTTCAGTAAAACCACATTTCTGCTGCCTCAAGCCTCTTCTTCATCTTTGATGAGATCGTCCAACATTCACTTCCATACAGGACAGATATCACGTAGCAATCCAGCATTCTTTTCTTTGTTTCTGGTGAGACTTTCCTGTCTGTCAGTACTCTGGTTAGCTTCAGAAATGCGTCTTTGGCCATGCCAATGCGTCTTTGGATCTCCATGTCACACTTTCCATCCTCTGTCAAAACACAATATCCACTAAATTCTTGTGAATGTTTGCAGCACTTTCATTTTCCGAAAGCATACGTTCTATTACAACTCTTTGCTTTTCTACGTGTGTTCAGAGTAGCAGACAAATTGAAAGAGAATTCTAATAGAAAAATAGAAAGTAATTCCAAAAACTTTATACTTGGGCTTTTAGAAACTTCAGGTTCCACAGCTAAAAAATAAATAAATAAATTTTAAACAAAAATGAATTTTAACAAAATTAAAATTCTGATTTATACTTTAAATTCATATTAAAACATTTAGCACAGCCCTGTCATAGAATCTTAAAGGAACGTTTTTATCATTGTTATCTGCACCACAGGAAACAATATAAAACAGAGACCCCCAAAAATGTCATCAGTGCCTGAGCGTTGTAACAAAGGACAGAGATCACTTATCAGAACTTATCTAATGTCGCTCATGACACATATTAGCATTTCGTCCCAGGACTAGTCGAGTTACTGACTTCATGGCCCTGACCCTACATAACTTTTGCCTGACACAAAAACAAACATTAGTTTGGAGAGGTGCTTCTGAATCATGCGTTGTCACACGATTGGATCACGTGCTGAAAAGATTCCTATAAATGCTATCCATGGAGTAACACTGGAGCATATCTATTGCAAACCGTGCGGTCGCTGGTTCCAGATATTCAGCAGCAAACCAAGTGGTAAGGTTCTCTTATTAATCATATTTTCATTTGTGCATTATAAGCTAGATGAATATGCATTTTCTTCTAAAGGGATTTTCTTTTTTAAAAGTAAGTGATTTTTTTTTTCATTATATATATTTTCTCTATCTCTTTCGCTCTCTTTAAATATATATACATATATACCAGGTGGCAATAAAGTCACTATACAATTTAGTCAGTTAAGTGCTATATATGATACGCAGTTGGGAGATCATGTCTCGAGAGAGACATGACGGAAGAATATTTTCTTGCAATAATCTGCCATTATTTTCTGCAGTAGATTGGTTGCCATCCAAGGCTAAAGAATCTAATCTGTTCTGCTATTTAATCCATAGCTGGAGGGAGAAGAGACGGAGTAATACCTTCCCGAATGGTATTTGCGCATAAATGAATGCAACGAATTCAACTGAAATTTGAACTCGGCTCTCCGGTTTTTCATTCCAAACCAATATCCATTACACCACTACAAATATTCACAATATACATTTACTCATAATAAAAAAAAAAGCAAAATCAGAAAAAATTGGCAATTAATTTACTATTGTTTGCCATAGCATTTTATTGTTAAAATTAATCAGAACCATATTAATAATAAATTTCTGGATTGCTGATTGATTGCTTTGTCTTAATTAATTGTAACTAAAGTCCGCTCTTCATAGTTACAGTATAAACCACAGGTGGGCTCCGTGGGTGTTGAAACAAACACAAGTGTGCCTGAGTAAGCATCTGCAACGGGGTTTAACTAGCCACCAGTGTAGACAAGCATCCTCGGATACGAGTGGCCAGCCATCTGAATACATAGATAAATATGAACAGACTGTGATAGATAGATAGATAGATAGATAGATAGATAGATAGATAGATAGATCGTCGTCGTCTTGCAGCCTTGGCCGAGATAGATAGAACTCACTACACCCCTCCAGCATTTGGAACCCTGGCACAGTTTGCAGCGAAATTCATAATCTTGTCAAATAGCTGAATACTTGATGCTTCGCCAGGGCTACCAAGGGTGTTTTTATTCTGACATCAACACTGGATGGGTTGCCTCCAGGCTCCACCCTGTTATTTAACCCATAACTGTAGGAAAGTAACAGGATTAATACCTTTCCCCAAGGGTACCAGTGCTGAAGTGAATGCAGGGTACTTAACTGGAATTCGAACTCGGTTCACCGATTTCTCTTTCCAAGCCTATATCCACTGCACCAAAACGCACATCCAATAGATAGATAGATAGATAGATAGATAGATAGATAGATAGATAGATAGATAGATAGATAGATAGATAGATAGATAGATATGAATAAACGGAAAAGAATAGATAGATAGATAGATCATTTATATTGTGAACTTCTTTATATATTTTATTGTCTTTTATGTTTTTTTTTGTTTTGTTTTGTTTTGTTTTCTTCTTTTTTTTTTTTTTCAACATTTAACCGAAATTTTCTTTCTTCCAACAGAATCGTGAACTTTGTCTTAAATTCGTCAGGACATCATCAATTCTCAAGGTAACTTAAGTTTGTTTTTCTCTTTTTTTTTTATCCATTGTTATTTATAACATTTGTACATTACGTCCACAACAAACCTGACACAAGATTGTTCTAATTCCATATGCTATGCCTCCTGATATCCTAGTTTCAGTTAATTCCCTCTCATAACTGAACTTTCCAAGTTTTTGTTCCCTCTGATGTGGCCAAGCATTGAACTCACAACTCTTTGGGTCAAGTCACATTGAAAATCACTCAACGAACGTTTTTATCCATATTTATATTTATTCCCTTGACTAAATAAAGGGTTTGGTTCGAAATTTTAACTAAAGGCAAAAGAAGAAGGCCGGAGTGTAGAACGGCCGAAACGTCGTGAATATGGCAATAAACATGAGAACAACAGTCCGAACAATGTAAAAAGTGTATGCAAAGTAATTGCCGCGTCTTTCTATCCTCCCTATTTTCACTACAAGACATAGACAATCATGATAAGTGAAAGATAAGTGAAAGGATGTGCGTTGTAGTGCAGTGGATATCGGCTGGGAACGACAAATCGGAGATCTGAGTTCGAATTCCGGTTGAATTCATTGCATTCACTTACGCGCAAATATCCTTGGAAAATGTACTAATCCGTTTCTTCCCTCCAGGTATGGGTTAAATAACATGACAGATTGGGTTCTATAGTCTTTGCTGGCAACCAATCAACCGCAGAAAGCAATTTTGAGACATGATCACCCAAGCGTGTATCACGTACGGCATTTAACTGACTGACCCTTTTCTTTATTATCTGTGAACTGCCATAACTTTTTAAGGGAGGATAGACAAGTGATTTTCAGCTGCCTTTTCCAAGGTTACGAAATCTGAGTCGTCATTCGCCTAGATTTATTATCAGATCACTTACGCACTATTACACCTGGCAAACGTCTGAATCCATTTCTAGATAATCTGGGATCTCTAACCGTTGGCGCAACTCGAGCGGTCTAGAAGCTGAATTTTTCCGTGAACCCACGTTACGATTTAATGTGACATAAAGTCGTGGTTTAAAGTGGGTTTTATTCAGTGGAAAAATGGCTCAAGTGCCCCTCGGTACTTCCCATTTTGGGGACGTATCAGGCATTCATTACCCTCCCAAAGGAGTGGTACTGTCAATTGAAATAGCCTAGAAGGAATTTTTCAGTGCGTCTACGTCGCTACTGAATGTATCACAAGATCAAATTGCTACTGAATGTATCACAAGATCAAATTAAAGTGGGTTTAACGGCAATACTGCGGGAAAGCTGCTCGAACCTCTTCGGCACTTCTCTTTCTGGGGTCGCCTCTAATAATGACCTCCATCTCCTTCCCGAAGGGCATATAAGGATGAAAGATGGCTTGGAAAATTTGACACCCACAGAATATATTGAAGGCAAGATGGGTAAAGAAAGGCAGAGAGTAACATACCTAACAGATAGCAAAAAGTCGCAGTTTACTAAAAGCTAGAAAGAAATAACTGCTCACACCTTGAAAGGACACAGCACATAGAAAGACGTTATAATAAACTAGCAGTATAACCCAGCGTTGCTCGGGTGTAATGAAAGCTTTAAAACTAATCCATGGTCCTGGAGCTCAGACTCTTTGGACGTTGGCACGAAAGACTAAAAAGCAATAATTGTTTCCAGTTAAAGCGAAACCGTAGACTGAAAGAAAAATGAATGGATGTAAGTCAAATTTTGATTTCTTGGTATCGATATCAAATAAGTTTTTTTCGTCGTAAACTGAATTTTGAAGGCTAAATAAGTCCTCTGAGTAAATATTATCATGGCTGAGACTAAGAACTACAATTATACCTACTTAGAGCCAAACCCGAAGCAAAAACTAAAATAAAAGAGCTGAAAAAGAAAATACAGACATACAGGCAGATAAACAGACACACACACAAACATCTTGCCTTATATATATATTATCGATTTTCTGCACTATTGTAAGAACTGCAACCTTGAAGCTTCTGAATATCGTTTCTTATGTCTTCGTCTATGGGTGTATCAAATTTGATTAAAATCGGACCACTCCTTCTATAACCCGATATTTTCGATTATCGATTTTCAATATTTATCGGGGGTACCTCGACACAAAACCTAGCTAAGAACATTCGCAGACGCTTATAGTACAACTGTGTAAATTTCAAGAAAATTGGTTCAGCCGTTTCGGAGTCTATGGGTAGCGGACACACACACACACACACACACACACATATACACACACACACGCAAAGTTCTATTTATAAATAAGTTTAGATCTGTGACCAAAAATTTAAAAGGAATATTTGACATTATAAGTTCCATGAAGCTACTTTTTGTCAGAGAATTCAGAACAATTTATATATTAAAGAAAACGATCCTCTATTCTTCTCATGAGCATCAGGTTCTCCAAGCTCTCCTTTCTCATTACGTCCCAAAAACGTCAGTTGTCTTTTCCTGGTGCTAAGTATTAGTTTCCTTTTTGTGTCCAGCCTCTCCAAAACCTCGTCATTGCTCACGTATTCCGGCAATGGTATCATCAGCATGCTTCTGTAGAACCACATTTCGGTTGTTTATCTTTGATGGGATTGTCCAGTATTTACTGCCATATACGACTGACATTACGTAACCATAAATTATTTCAGCGACACAATCATTCTAACGTTATATTTCAACATTTATTGTTGAAATGGCTTTTCTTCTTCTTTGTGCCATGTCTCGCCAGAACATTGATGACCATGGCTCTCCACAATTTCCTGTCCTTTGTAACTCTTAATAAACCATTTGTTATCTCCCCTAAACCCTAATCCGCCGAATCTCGTGAGGTCGGGTATGCGTTGCTTTCCTCTGTCTTCCTGCTTTCTATGTCCTTTGAGTAGCTAATTTCCCAAGCTTTCTTTCCTAGAAAATTCAACTGTCTATCCTTGATGTTAAGTATACGGGTCCTTTTTACTTCTGTTTTCTCTAAAACTTCGTCATTACTCACATGTTGCGTCCATGGTATTCTCAGCGTCCTTTTCATTCTGGCATTTCCAATTAACCCTCTAGGGCCATTCGTATCATATTTGATACAGTATCAAGCCTTGAAAGAAATATTTTCCTGAAAAATTTTTTCAGAGAAATATTTTATAAATTTCAAATGAAAGCAGTACTGACTGCTCAGTCAATGAATACCAAATGTTTCCTTATAGGGAAATACCAAATCTTTCCTTATAGGGAAATACTGTATCAAATATGATACGAATGGCCCTAGAGGGTTAATTGCTCGTACTCTGGGCTGTTTCACTTAGTGACGATCGTACAGTCTCTCATCTTACAGCTAGTCGTTTCTTCTTTCTTTTTTTTTTAATCATTTCACCTCAAGCAAGGCATTCTACTGCCATTGTTGCACAGGGGGTTACATAGGAGAAAGTGATGAGAAAGAAGGGTTAGTTATAGGAAATGTCAGGAGGAGGGTAATAGACGGATGAGAATGGTGGAGTAGATGGAAAAAAGAGCATGAGAGAATGGATGCGAGTCAGGGAGATAAAAGATGTCTATTGACCTTACATTTAAATTCCTGGAGATTGTAGCTGTCGGGAAAGCAAGTATATGGAAGGAAATTCCAGAGGCGAGAAGTGCGAGAAAAGAAGCTGTTAGAGTAGAACTTGCACTTACATTTTATAGGTTTCACCGTAAAAGGGTGAGACCTAGTTGCTAATCTACTAGCTCGTGTAAATTCATACCTAGGAGGCACCCGTGATCTAAGTTCATTGGAGCAGAAGCCGTGAAAGTATTTATAGAGGAGGCACAGGGAAGCCACGTCACGCCGATGAGATAGCAACTGCAGCCGAGCTGCCAAGTCGGTATCAATCACATTACAGATTCTCCGTTGGATTTTTCACCCCGAGGTGAATAGCAGGGGCACCCGACCAGATGTGGCAGCAGTATTCAATACACGGGCGGATGGTATGTTTATATATGTGCAGGATGGACTCGGACGAGAAAAACTTCCTGACCCTGCACAGTAAACCGACCTTCTTAGCAGAGGATTTCTTCTTGCCTTTCTTTACTTCCTTATCTTGGAGTTTTCTTTCTGAGTCCGCCATAAAGTTTGTAAAATCGAGCTGATTTAGTTCTCACATATGACAGAAGCGGGTGTGTGTTGTGGTTAAAACTGCAAATCAGGGAGCCGAGTTCGAATTACAGTTGAATTCCTTGCATTCACTTACGCACAAATACCCTTGGGAAAGGTATTAATCCGTTTCTTCTCTCCAGTAATAGGTTAAATAATAGAACAAATTGGGTTCTATAGCCTTGGCTAGCAAGCAGTCTACCGCAGAAAGCAATGGCAACATAATGCAGGATAATCTTCTGCCCAGTCAGTCATGTCTCTTTCGAGACATGATCCCCCAAAGCATATATCACGTATGGTACTTAACTGATATGACAGAAGAGAGGCGGCATTTTGGCGTAGTGTAATGGTTAACAAACTTGTCTCGTTATGACTGAATAGCAAATTCAGTGCACACTAAAGAGTTCTTTACATTCGGCCTTGTGCCACATCTAAGCTACTCTTTGCAAGCTTGTTTCTTTAGATCAATTAAGACTAAATAATGAATTCTATCCTCACTGGGTGTCCCGTACTTTTGAACACTTTTAATCTATGCTTAGAAAATTCCCATGTGGAAGAAAAGCAGAAATATAGTAAGGGCATGAGTTCGAACCCCACTTTTCTCAATAGGAGTACATAGGTTTAGGTTCGCCATTCACCCGGTTCACATTCTTCCTTGGTTTTCTGAACTCGGGTAGAGTATTATCCCTTGTTTCATGTTAAGGAATGTGTTTCTGGTTCTTTCTAAAGTCTAGTACAACTCTATACTTTCTGTTTAAACCTCTTTTCTTATTTACTTTTCTATTTCCTCAATAAGATAAATTCTACTATTGTCCGGTTTGCACTCTTCCCCAGTATGTACTGGGGTAGAAGTTTATCCATTGTTTCCTGTTTAGGATTGAATTTCCGATTCCTTCTAAAGCCTTTTCCTTCTCTTTTACTTCCGGTGGCCCCCTTGCAACTTAGTGACCTTATTTCCTTACTTAGAGAAGTGCCTTTTATTCTGTAAGCCTTAAGTGGCTCTTGGGCCTTGTACAGGGTGAACATCATTTGAATTTCACTCTTTTGAACTGAAAACAAGAAAAATAAATACATAACTATTAGAAAATGAAGAAAAAAAAACAAAGATATATCAGCAAAAAAATGTACATTTGGTTTAAAACACTTGTGTCGTTTAAAGATAATAAAAATTCTTTCTTGAGAAAAGTACAAATGGAATATAGAAAATATTTTTAAAAATAAAATCAAGGTTTAAATAAAGATTAGATTATCATTAAAATAGAAAATATAAAGAAAGTACAAAACTATGATTTTCATGTGGCCAAGTACCTTATAAAACGAGAAACATGCAAATATATATATATATATATATATATAGTTAATGATGTTAAGTCCATGAATGGCAAAGATAATCCAAAAAGTTATACTTAATATAAAATATTAAGTGTTAGATCTGTATAGAGAGCTCCGTGGATGTTATCCAGAGCAATTTGATATCTATAAAGGAAAACTGAACATATCATTTAAAGTGGTTATATATTATAAAGTATAATTCATTTCTATGAATTAATTAGTTCATTTCTTCAGACCACACTTTATTCATTTCATTTGGTGAAGAAATTAACTAATTAGTTCATAGAAATCCACGTATAATGTCTTCATATGTATAGGAAAAACTACTAAAAAGTTGTTAGTTAAAAATGTATTTTTTTGACAGTATTTATTTATTTTTATTATTATATATATATGTTGACAGTATTTATTTATTTTTATTATTATATATATATATTTGATATTTCAGACCGACCTCGGCCTTTCATCAGATTTTTGTTTCTGATATATATATATAATAATAGAAATAAATAAATACTGTAAAAAAAATGCATTTTAACTTACAACTTTTTAGTAGTTTTTCCTTAATAAATATTATATATGACTAATATTAAATATGACTAATATACGACTAATATTAAATATGACTAATATCACTGTGTAATCATACTTTAAAATACCTATTAGGTTCATACAACCATGGATGAAAACGTATGGATGATGATTTTAGGTGAAAATGTCTACTTTTTTTCTATGTACCGTGTCGTTTCATGGCGTAAGCGACCATGGCCCTCCACATCTTCCTATCAATTGTAGCTCTTAAGACCTTATTTTTTGTTACTCCTTCTGAACCCAGCTCTGCTAAGCATTTGCTCAAACCCATCAAGTATATCATGCGTTACTTTCCCTGTCTCTCCCTCTGTCTGTCTTGAAAAATTCGAAACACAAAAAGAACACAAAAATGCAAATATATGCACCGTATTAAGCGTAGATAATTATAACCTATTTTAGTCAAAGCTAAAATTTTAAACGAACCAAGGCAGCCAAACCCACAGAAGAAGAAATAAATAAATAAATAAATAATTAAAACAAAATATCAAATTTTGTAAAAAAATAAGCAAATTAAAAGCTACAAATGCATGCAAAAGCACAACTAAGTAAATTTAATAATAACAACCAACAAATGAATAAATCCAAAATGCCGTAAATAATCAATAATAAATAGTGATTTAAAAGTTAACAAACAGCACTACACAACGGTTACAAATAACAGCTTTCTGGGACATCATTATTTCCACTCGATTGCATTTAAAATAATTTGAAATATAACCATTGCTGCCTGCCCAATAGCCATTGGAATAATACAATAAACCGGAAACACCTTCCCTTACTCCTCATAATTATCTTTTAACAAGCATTTATAAATAGTTGAGACACCACAAAATACACATGGCCTGAAGATTGCGTTCAAGCATAAAACAGACTATCTAGTTAATGTTCACCACGTTGCATATATAACGTAAAATCCTTGGTATTTTGTAAGGTAAATTTCAACGGAGACAAACTCTAAAAAGAGATCAATGTCAAAATTTATTCCTAAATTTAACAGAGTAATATAATCAGGAAAAAAGTTTGGATACTTTAAAATCCATGGGTAATAAATATTTCGCAGCCAAAGCCGCTCTTCACACCCAAATCATACAACAGTGAATGTTTAAAATAATCCAGAAAATAGTCACATGAATATATATATATATATATATATATATATATATATATATATATATATATATAGTAATGTTTTTATTATTGGTATTTATAATAAAACATATTTTTATCGCTACACAAGAGCTGTTGTGTTATGGTACTATCAATATTACGTCATCAGCCGATTTGCGTTTACAAGAGTTAGGGAATGATATATAGAGAAATTTAAATAATAATAATAATAATAATATCATAACAACACGCCACGACCTGCCTTAGGTCTCCCCGCAGACTTGGTTGGTAGTGAGTCCAAAGCAGAAATCGAAATATGATGAAAAATGACATAATAATAATAACGCCATTATAAAGCAAATACCGAGAGTGGTTAATATTAGAATTAGCCGATTATCCTCTAACATTAGAATCTTTAGGAATACAATATATATATATATATATATATATATATATATATATATATATATATATATATATATATATATATATAGGAATACAATATATATATATATTATTTTAAATTTAGATTTTATAATAGCTACTCGCCGCTATTAATGCATCGTTCTTTAGCTATGAATTGAACACTCTTGGTTACTGCCATTTGTTTACAGCGTGTGTGTATATAACACGCTAAAATCTGCCTTACTCCGTTAGCTTAGGGGTAGAATCTCCGAATGATGTCAAATCGATTGGGTTTCAATCCTGGCTAGAAGCAATCGGATGTCTAACTGTGATACAACGAGACAGAAATGTATGTGGATGACTATTTACGCTCTCACTCGTCAATTGAGCACTCTGGGAAAATGGTAGATTTTTAAAACAGTAGCTACTCACTGCTATTTACGCATCGTTCTTCAGCTATTAATTAAACACTTATGGCTACTAGCGTTTGTTTACATTGTGTATACATAACACACTAAAATCTGCCTTTCTCCGCCGTGCACCGATAGCTTAGGAGTAGAATCTCTGACTGAAGTCAGATTGGTCAGGTTTTAATCCCAGCTGGAAGTAATCAGATGTCTAACCATACTGATGAGCTCCGAACCAGGACTGTATCCGGATGACTATTTATATAAAGTTCGCTTAATTTCGCTTTCAATTTTAAACGGAAATATATTTACCGACTTATAAACACACACATTCATACATTTAACCATTCATGATTTTTCTGTATACAATTGACATTATTTTGCAAGCATGCATCCTTGTGCAAATTAATTGAAACAGCAATTTAGTTACCTTTCTTTCACCATACGGTCAGTTTTAGACATTCTGGAGTGACAAGGTGTAATCGATTTCGTACAAAAATTATAAAGCTGCCCAAACACACTGGCAAGCCTTACAGAGAGATGTCTGTTGGTGTCAGTCTTTTAATTGTCAGTAGTGTCATCAAGGCGAAGTAACAAACTGGATCCATCAGTCGAAAACGTAAAAGAAAAGGCGATCGAAAGAGAAAAAAGTACCAAGAGACGACGTATTCACTATCAGGGAAAAAAATAAAAGATCCTAGGAAAACATCATTTGTTTTGTTTCAATTAATTTGTCATTTAAACATACATTTATACACATTTGCGTTTAAAATAAACGTCTATTGCTTTTATTGCACGTGGCACACATACATATAAACAGGCATGGATTTCCTATATTTAAACGGGCCATCTATTGCTTTATTACATAGGACACATATCTGACTAATGAAATCAAGTCTCAATCAACATTCCAATGTACTGTCTCTTTGTTGTATTTAAAAAAGAATTTAAAATTTTTAAATTCGTGTCTTATCGACAAATCTTTGAATAAACTTAATAAAGTAAAATATGTTAAATTAAAGACACTTTCCTATCTGTTTTTTACTTATCTATCTAAACTTATTTATAAATGGGACTTTGTCTGTGTGTGTGTGTGTGTGTGTGTCTGTGTGTGTGTGTGTCCGTTACCTATAGACCCCGAAACGGCTGAACCAATTTTCTTGAAAATTTACACAGTTGTACTATACACATCTGCGAGTGTTCTTATCTAGGTTTTGTGTCGAGGTACCCCAGATAAATATCGAAAATCGATAATCGAAAAAATCGAGTTATAGAAGGAGTGGTCTGATTTTAATCAAATTTGATACACTCATAGACAACGACATAAGAAACGATATTCAGAAGTTTCAAAGTTGAAGTTCTTTGAATAGTGCAGAAAATCGATAATATATATATATATATATATATATATATATAAAAGGCAAGATGTTTGTGCGTGTGTGCGTGTGTTTATCTGCCTGTATGTTTGTATTTTTTCAGCCCTTTTATTTTAGTTTTTGCTTCGGGTTTGGCTCTAAGTAGGTATAATTGTAGTTCTTAGTCTCAGCCATGATACCCTTTACTCAGAGGACTTATTTAGCCTTCAAAATTCAGTTTACGACGAAAAAACTTATTTGATATCGATACCAAGAAATCAAAATTTGACTTACATCCATTCATTTTTCTTTCAGTCTACGGTTTCGCTTTAACTGGAAACAACTATTGCTGTTTAGTCTTTCGTGCCAACGTCCAAAGAGTCTGAGCTCCAGGACCATGGATTAGTTTTAAAGCTTTCATTACACCCGAGCAACGCCGGTCTATACTGCTAGTTTTATCATATGTGTGTGTGTGTGTGTGTGCGCTCGCGCGCGTGTGTGTGTGTGTGAGGGAGTCTATGTGAAAAGGTAATGCCTGTTTCTTGACTTTTTATGGGGATATGAAAGATGATGGCCAACCCTATTTTCGAACAAGTTAAATTGTAGCGGTCGGAAAGACATTCTCAATAATTTTTCTCTTGGTATCTCTTCTATGCCGCGCTCTGTCAACCATTTTCTCAGACCTAACAGTACGTCTCGCGCTGCTTTCCCCTGTTCATTTATCTGACCTGTGAGTATTAAGTTCTTCAGGCCCTCCTTCCTCATTACGTGTCCCAGGAACATCATTTGTCTCTTCCTGATATTTAGTATCGGCTTCCTTCTCGTTTTCATCCTTTCCAACACCTCATCGTTGTACACGTGCTCCATCCATGGTATCCTCAGCATCCTTCAGTAAAACCACATTTCTGCTGCCTCAAGCCTCTTCTTCATCTTTGATGAGATCGTCCAACATTCACTTCCATACAGGACAGATATCACGTAGCAATCCAGCATTCTTTTCTTTGTTTCTGGTGAGACTTTCCTGTCTGTCAGTACTCTGGTTAGCTTCAGAAATGCGTCTTTGGCCATGCCAATGCGTCTTTGGATCTCCATGTCACACTTTCCATCCTCTGTCAAAACACAATATCCACTAAATTCTTGTGAATGTTTGCAGCACTTTCATTTTCCGAAAGCATACGTTCTATTACAACTCTTTGCTTTTCTACGTGTGTTCAGAGTAGCAGACAAATTGAAAGAGAATTCTAATAGAAAAATAGAAAGTAATTCCAAAAACTTTATACTTGGGCTTCTAGAAACTTCAGGTTCCACAGCTAAAAAATAAATAAATAAATTTTAAACAAAAATGAATTTTAACAAAATTAAAATTCTGATTTATGCTTTAAATTCATATTAAAACATTTAGCACAGCCCTGTCATAGAATCTTAAAGGAACGTTTTTATCATTGTTATCTGCACCACAGGAAACAATATAAAACAGAGACCCCCAAAAATGTCATCAGTGCCTGAGCGTTGTAACAAAGGACAGAGATCACTTATCAGAACTTATCTAATGTCGCTCATGACACATATTAGCATTTCGTCCCAGGACTAGTCGAGTTACTGACTTCATGGCCCTGACCCTACATAACTTTTGCCTGACACAAAAACAAACATTAGTTTGGAGAGGTGCTTCTGAATCATGCGTTGTCACACGATTGGATCACGTGATGAAAAGATTCCTATAAATGCTATCCATGGAGTAACACTGGAGCATATCTATTGCAAACCGTGCGGTCGCTGGTTCCAGATATTCAGCAGCAAACCAAGTGGTAAGGTTCTCTTATTAATCATATTTTCATTTGTGCATTATAAGCTAGATGAATATGCATTTTCTTCTAAAGGGATTTTCTTTTTTAAAAGTAAGTGATTTTTTTTTCATTATATATATTTTCTCTATCTCTTTCGCTCTCTTTAAATATATATACATATATACCAGGTGGCAATAAAGTCACTATACAATTTAGTCAGTTAAGTGCTATATATGATACACAGTTGGGAGATCATGTCTCGAGAGAGACATGACGGAAGAATATTTTCTTGCAATAATCTGCCATTATTTTCTGCAGTAGATTGGTTGCCATCCAAGGCTAAAGAATCTAATCTGTTCTGCTATTTAATCCATAGCTGGAGGGAGAAGAGACGGAGTAATACCTTCCCGAATGGTATTTGCGCATAAATGAATGCAACGAATTCAACTGAAATTTGAACTCGGCTCTCCGGTTTTTCATTCCAAACCAATATCCATTACACCACTACACATATTCACAATATACATTTACTCATAATAAAAAAAAAAGCAAAATCAGAAAAAATTGGCAATTAATTTACTATTGTTTGCCATAGCATTTTATTGTTAAAATTAATCAGAACCATATTAATAATAAATTTCTGGATTGCTGATTGATTGCTTTGTCTTAATTAATTGTAACTAAAGTCCGCTCTTCATAGTTACAGTATAAACCACAGGTGGGCTCCGTGGGTGTTGAAACAAACACAAGTGTGCCTGAGTAAGCATCTGCAACGGGGATTAACTAGCCACCAGTGTAGACAAGCATCCTCGGATACGAGTGGCCAGCCATCTGAATACATAGATAAATATGAATAGACTGTGATAGATAGATAGATAGATAGATAGATAGATAGATAGATAGATAGATAGATAGATAGATAGATCGTCGTCGTCTTGCAGCCTTGGCCGAGATAGAACTCACTACACCCCTCCAGCATTTGGAACCCTGGCACAGTTTGCAGCGAAATTCATAATCTTGTCAAATAGCTGAATACTTGATGCTTCGCCAGGGCTACCAAGGGTGTTTTTATTGTGACATCAACACTGGATGGGTTGCCTCCAGGCTCCACCCTGTTGTTTAACCCATAACTGTAGGAAAGTAACAGGATTAATACCTTTCCCCAAGGGTACCAGTGCTGAAGTGAATGCAGGGTACTTAACTGGAATTCGAACTCGGTTCACCGATTTCTCTTTCCAAGCCTATATCCACTGCACCAAAACGCACATCCAATAGATAGATAGATAGATAGATAGATAGATAGATAGATAGATAGATAGATAGATAGATAGATATGAATAAACGGAAAAGAATAGATAGATAGATAGATCATTTATATTGCGAACTTCTTTATATATTTTATTGTCTTTTATGTTTTTGTTTTTGTTTTTTTTGTTTTGTTTTTTTGTTTTTTGCTTTTTTTTTTCAACATTTAACCGAAATTTTCTTTCTTCCAACAGAATCGTGAACTTTGTCTTAAATTCGTCAGGACATCATCAATTCTCAAGGTAACTTAAGTTTGTTTTTCTCTTTTTTTTTTATCCATTGTTATTAATAACATTTGTACATTACGTCCACAACAAACCTGACACAAGATTGTTCTAATTCCATATGCCATGCCTTCTGATATCCTAGTTTCAGTTAATTCCCTCTCATAACTGAACTTTCCAAGTTTTTGTTCCCTCTGATGTGGCCAAGCATTGAACTCACAACTCTTTGGGTCAAGTCACATTGAAAATCACTCAACGAACGTTTTTATCCATATTTATATTTATTCCCTTGACTAAATAAAGGGCTTGGTTCGAAATTTTAACTAAAGGCAAAAGAAGAAGGCCGGAGTGTAGAACGGCCGAAACGTCGTGAATATGGCAATAAACATGAGAACAACAGTCCGAACAATGTAAAAAGTGTATGCAAAGTAATTGCCGCGTCTTTCTATCCTCCCTATTTTCACTACAAGACATAGACAATCATGATAAGTGAAAGATAAGTGAAAGGATGTGCGTTGTAGTGCAGTGGATATCGGCTGGGAACGACAAATCGGAGATCTGAGTTCGAATTCCGGTTGAATTCATTGCATTCACTTACGCGCAAATATCCTTGGAAAATGTACTAATCCGTTTCTTCCCTCCAGGTATGGGTTAAATAACATGACAGATTGGGTTCTATAGTCTTTGCTGGCAACCAATCAACCGCAGAAAGCAATTTTGAGACATGATCACCCAAGCGTGTATCACGTACGGCATTTAACTGACTGACCCTTTTCTTTATTATCTGTGAACTGCCATAACTTTTTAAGGGAGGATAGACAAGTGATTTTCAGCTGCCTTTTCCAAGGTTACGAAATCTGAGTCGTCATTCGCCTAGATTTATTATCAGATCACTTACGCACTATTACACCTGGCAAACGTCTGAATCCATTTCTAGATAATCTGGGATCTCTAACCGTTGGCGCAACTCGAGCGGTCTAGAAGCTGAATTTTTCCGTGAACCCACGTTACGATTTAATGTGACATAAAGTCGTGGTTTAAAGTGGGTTTTATTCAGTGGAAAAATGGCTCAAGTGCCCCTCGGTACTTCCCATTTTGGGGACGTATCAGGCATTCATTACCCTCCCAAAGGAGTGGTACTGTCAATTGAAATAGCCTAGAAGGAATTTTTCAGTGCGTCTACGTCGCTACTGAATGTATCACAAGATCAAATTAAAGTGGGTTTAACGGCAATACTGCGGGAAAGCTGCTCGAACCTCTTCGGCACTTCTCTTTCTGGGGTCGCCTCTGGTGTCTAATAATGACCTCCATCTCCTTCCCGAAGGGCATATAAGGATGAAAGATGGCTTGGAAAATTTGACACCCACAGAATATATTGAAGGCAAGATGGGTAAAGAAAGGCAGAGAATAACATACCTAACAGATAGCAAAAAGTCGCAGTTTACTAAAAGCTAGAAAGAAATAACTGCTCACACCTTGAAAGGACACAGCACATAGAAAGACGTTATAATAAACTAGCAGTATAACCCAGCGTTGCTCGGGTGTAATGAAAGCTTTAAAACTAATCCATGGTCCTGGAGCTCAGACTCTTTGGACGTTGGCACGAAAGACTAAAAAGCAATAATTGTTTCCAGTTAAAGCGAAACCGTAGACTGAAAGAAAAATGAATGGATGTAAGTCAAATTTTGATTTCTTGGTATCGATATCAAATAAGTTTTTTTCGTCGTAAACTGAATTTTGAAGGCTAAATAAGTCCTCTGAGTAAATATTATCATGGCTGAGACTAAGAACTACAATTATACCTACTTAGAGCCAAACCCGAAGCAAAAACTAAAATAAAAGAGCTGAAAAAGAAAATACAGACATACAGGCAGATAAACAGACACACACACAAACATCTTGCCTTATATATATATTATCGATTTTCTGCACTATTGTAAGAACTGCAACCTTGAAGCTTCTGAATATCGTTTCTTATGTCTTCGTCTATGGGTGTATCAAATTTGATTAAAATCGGACCATTCCTTCTATAACCCGATATTTTCGATTATCGATTTTCAATATTTATCGGGGGTACCTCGACACAAAACCTAGCTAAAAACATTCGCAGACGCTTATAGTACAACTGTGTAAATTTCAAGAAAATTGGTTGAGCCGTTTGGGAGTCTATGGGTAGCGGACACACACACACAGACACACATACACACACACACGCAGACAAAGTTCTATTTATAAATAAGTTTAGATCTGTGACCAAAAATTTAAAAGGAATATTTGACATTATAAGTTCCATGAAGCTACTTTTTGTCAGAGAATTCAGAACAATTTATATATTAAAGAAAACGATCCTCTATTCTTCTCATGAGCATCAGGTTCTCCAAGCTCTCCTTTCTCATTACGTCCCAAAAACGTCAGTTGTCTTTTCCTGGTGCTAAGTATTAGTTTCCTTTTTGTGTCCAGCCTCTCCAAAACCTCGTCATTGCTCACGTATTCCGGCAATGGTATCATCAGCATGCTTCTGTAGAACCACATTTCGATTGTTTATCTTTGATGGGATTGTCCAGTATTTACTGCCATATACGACTGACATTACGTAACCATAAATTATTTCAGCGACACAATCATTCTAACGTTATATTTCAACATTTATTGTTGAAATGGCTTTTCTTCTTCTTTGTGCCATGTCTCGCCAGAACATTGATGACCATGGCTCTCCACAATTTCCTGTCCTTTGTAACTCTTAATAAACCATTTGTTATCTCCCCTAAACCCTAATCCGCCGAATCTCGTGAGGTCGGGTATGCGTTGCTTTCCTCTGTCTTCCTGCTTTCTATGTCCTTTGAGTAGCTAATTTCCCAAGCTTTCTTTCCTAGAAAATTCAACTGTCTATCCTTGATGTTAAGTATACGGGTCCTTTTTACTTCTGTTTTCTCTAAAACTTCGTCATTACTCACATGTTGCGTCCATGGTATTCTCAGCGTCATTTTCATTCTGGCATTTCCAATTAACCCTCTAGGGCCATTCGTATCATATTTGATACAGTATGAAAACAAGCCTTGAAAGAAATATTTTCCTGAAAAATTTTTTAAGAGAAATATTTTATAAATTTCAAATGAAAGCAGTACTGACTGCTCAGTCAATGAATACCAAATGTTTCCTTATAGGGAAATACCAAATCTTTCCTTATAGGGAAATACTGTATCAAATATGATACGAATGGCCCTAGAGGGTTAATTGCTCGTACTCTGGGCTGTTTCACTTACTGACGATCGTACAGTCTCTCATCTTACAGCTAGTCGTTTCTTTCTTTTTTTTTTAATCATTTCACCTCAAGAAAGGCATTCTACTGCCATTGTTGCACAGGGGGTTACATAGGAGAAAGTGATGAGAAAGAAGGGTTAGTTATAGGAAATGTCAGGAGGAGGGTAATAGACGGATGAGAATGGTGGAGTAGATGGAAAAAAGAGCATGAGAGAATGGATGCGAGTCAGGGAGATAAAAGATGTCTATTGACCTTACATTTAAATTCCTGGAGATTGTAGCTGTCGGGAAAGCAAGTATCTGGAAGGAAATTCCAGAGGCGAGAAGTGCGAGAAAAGAAGCTGTTAGAGTAGAACTTGCACTTACATTTTATAGGTTTCACCGTAAAAGGGTGAGACCTAGTTGCTAATCTACTAGCTCGTGTAAATTCATACCTAGGAGGCACCCGTGATCTAAGTTCATTGGAGCAGAAGCCGTGAAAGTATTTATAGAGGAGGCACAGGGAAGCCACGTCACGCCGATGAGATAGCAACTGCAGCCGAGCTGCCAAGTCGGTATCAATCACATTACAGATTCTCCGTTGGATTTTTCACCCCGAGGTGAATAGCAGGGGCACCCGACCAGATGTGGCAGCAGTATTCAATACACGGGCGGATGGTATGTTTATATATGTGCAGGATGGACTCGGACGAGAAAAACTTCCTGACCCTGCACAGTAAACCGACCTTCTTAGCAGAGGATTTCTTCTTGCTTTTCTTTACTTCCTTATCTTGGAGTTTTCTTTCTGAGTCCGCCATAAAGTTTGTAAAATCGAGCTGATTTAGTTCACGCATATGACAGAAGCGGGTGTGTGTTGTGGTTGAAACTGCAAATCAGGGAGCCGAGTTCGAATTCCAGTTGAATTCCTTGCATTCACTTACGCACAAATACCCTTGGGAAAGGTATTAATCCGTTTCTTCTCTCCAGTAATAGGTTAAATAATAGAACAAATTGGGTTCTATAGCCTTGGCTAGCAACCAGTCTACCACAGAAAGCAATGGCAACATAATACAGGATAATTTTCTGCCCAGTCAGTCATGTCTCTTTCGAGACATGATCCCCCAAAGCGTATATCACGTATGGTACTTAACTGATATGACAGAAAAGAGGCAGCATTTTGGCATAGTGTAATGGTTAACAAACTTGTCTCGTTATGACTGAATAGCAAATTCAGTGCACACTAAAGAGTTCTTTACATTCGGCCTTGTGCCACATCTAAGCTACTCTTTGCAAGCTTGTTTCTTTAGATCAATTAAGACTAAATAATGAATTCTATCCTCACTGGGTGTCCCGTACTTTTGAACACTTTTAATCTATGCTTAGAAAATTCCCATGTGGAAGAAAAGCAGAAATATAGTAAGGGCATGAGTTCGAACCCCACTTTTCTCAATAGGAGTACATAGGTTTAGGTTCGCCATTCACCCGGTTCACATTCTTCCTTGGTTTTCTGAACTCGGGTAGAGTATTATCCCTTGTTTCATGTTAAGGAATGTGTTTCTGGTTCTTTCTAAAGTCTAGTACAACTCTATACTTTCTGTTTAAACCTCTTTTCTTATTTACTTTTCTATTTCCTCAATAAGATAAATTCTACTATTGTCCGGTTTGCACTCTTCCCCAGTATGTACTGGGGTAGAAGTTTATCCATTGTTTCCTGCTTAGGATTGAATTTCCGATTCCTTCTAAAGCCTTTTCCTTCTCTTTTACTTCCGGTGGCCCCCTTGCAACTTAGTGACCTTATTTCCTTACTTAGAGAAGTGCCTTTTATTCTGTAAGCCTTAAGTGGCTCTTGGGCCTTGTACAGACAAAACAAAAAAACAAAGATATATCAGCAAAAAAATGTACATCATTTGAATTTCACTCTTTTGAACTGAAAACAAGAAAAATAAATACATAACTATTAGAAAATGAAGAAAAAAAAACAAAGATATATCAGCAAAAAAATGTACATTTGGTTTAAAACACTTGTGTCGTTTAAAGATAATAAAAATTCTTTCTTGATAAAAGTACAAATGGAATATAGAAAATATTTTTAAAAATAAAATCAAGGTTTAAATAAAGATTAGATTATCATTAAAATATAAAATATAAAGAAAGTACAAAACTATGATTTTCATGTGGCCAAGTACCTTATAAAACGAGAAACATGCAAATATATATATATATATATATATATATATATATATATAGTTAATGATGTTAAGTCCATGAATGGCAAAGATAATCCAAAAAGTTATACTTAATATAAAATATTAAGTGTTAGATCTGTATAGAGAGCTCCGTGGATGTTATCCAGAGCAATTTGATATCTATAAAGGAAAACTGAACATATCATTTAAAGTGGTTATATATTATAAAGTATAATTCATTTCTATGAATTAATTAGTTCATTTCTTCAGACCACACTTTATTCATTTCATTTGATGAAGAAATTAACTAATTAGTTCATAGAAATGAATTATAATCTATAACCACTTTGAATGATGTGTTGAGATTTCCTTTATAGATACATATTATATATATATATATATATATATATATATATATATATATATATGCAGGTTTCATTGAAAATGACAGACAAGTTATTACCATTAAGTTTTTCATAATTTTTCATGTGATTTTTTTTATTTTCAGAACTAAAACTATGCAAGAATTATACAAAGGCTTTTTTTTCAAGCACTTTCAGCTATACTTTTAGCCATCATCAAGGAAAAATTTTGTTGTACTTGTAACTAAATATGTGTAAAGATTATGTATATAGAGTCATGTGTGTGTTAAGTTCCGAACATGGTCAGGTCATAATGGAACATAACATACATATGACTCTATATACATAAAATTTATATGTATTTACACTCGAAAAAACAATACCTTTGGGCAATTCTTATATAATTTGAGCTCCAAAAAATAAAAAATCATGAGAACACATGAAAAATTATGTAAAAAAACTTCTTTTAAACATGTTTTGTTAAAAAGAAAGCAAGAAAGATAATCTTAGTTTTTGATTTAATTTTTCTCGTATTCTTATAAGTTTCCTTTTTGCTGGAGATAAGTAGTGTCCATGAATTATTAACTTTTCAAGAATGTTCAACCACTTCACTGGCCATTCTCAAGTATGTTATATTTCTGATGTATTGGGCAAGTCATTTATTTTAGTAAAATAATTTTTAATTTATATTGGAGTATAAGTTATAAATGGAACATTGAATTTAATCAAATTTTAAAAAGAAATATTTTTTCTGGGTAAAATACATAGTGAGACAATATATTATTTAAATGGGTAGCTAATAATTTTTAACACCAGGTTGGATTTTAGGTTTTTTTAAATTAGATTTTGTATTACCTCATAAGTAAAGGGGCTAGAATGTTTAAGTTAGAATTGAAATTATAAATAAGTATGGTATACTAAGTAAGATGTATTGTATTTAAGAAGACCAAATAAATATTGCGTGGGTCATTTATTTTAGTAAAATAAATTTTAATTTATAAGTTATATTGGAGCATAAGTTATAAATCGAACACTGTATTTAAATAAATTTTAAAGAAAAATATTTTTTCTCGTAAGATACATTGTGAGACCATATATTATTTAAATGAGTGGACAATAATTTTAACACCAAGTTGGATTTTTTTTTAAATTCAATTTTGTACTACCTCATGAGTGAATGGGCTGGATTCATTAAGTTAGAATTAGAATTATAAATAATTATGGTATACTAAGATGAACTGTAGTTAAGAAAACCAAAGACATTTTGTGTGGGTCATTTATTTTAGTAAAATAATTTTTCATTTAAAAAGTTATATTGGAGCATAAGTTATAAATGAAACATTGTATTTAATTAAATTTTAAAGAAATATTTTTTTGTTTTTATTGGGTAAGATACATTGTGAGACAATATATTATTTAAATGAGTGGACAATAATTTTAACACCAAGTTGGATTTTTTTTTAAATTCAATTTTGTACTACCTCATGAGTGAATGGGCTGGATTCATTAAGTTAGAATTAGAATTATAAATAATTATGGTATGCTAAGATGAACTGTAAAGAAAACCAAAGACATTTTGTGTGGGTCATTTATTTTAGTAAAATAATTTTTCATTTAAAAAGTTATATTGGAGCATAAGTTATAAATGAAACATTGTATTTAATTAAATTTTAAAGAAATATTTTTTTGTTTTTATTGGGTAAGATACATTGTGAGACAATATATTATTTAAATGAGTGGACAATAATTTTAACACCAAGTTGGATTTTTTTTAAAATTCAATTTTGTACTACCTCATGAGTGAATGGGCTGGATTCATTAAGTTAGAATTATAAATAATTATGGTATACTAAGATGAACTGTAGTTAAGAAAACCAAAGACATTTTGTGTGGGTCATTTATTTTAGTAAAATAATTTTTCATTTAAAAAGTTATATTGGAGCATAAGTTATAAATGAAACATTGTATTTAATTAAATTTTAAAGAAATATTTTTTTGTTTTTATTGGGTAAGATACATTGTGGAACCATATATTATTTAAATGAGTGGACAATAATTTTAACACCAAGTTGGATTTTTTTTAAAATTCAATTTTGTACTACCTCATGAGTGAATGGGCTGGATTCATTAAGTTAGAATTAGAATTATAAATAATTATGGTATGCTAAGATGAACTGTAAAGAAAACCAAAGACATTTTGTGTGGGTCATTTATTTTAGTAAAATAATTATTATTTTAAAAATTATATTGGAGCAAATGTTATAAATGGAACATTGTATTTAATTAAATTTTAAAGAATTTTTTTTTTCGGTAAGATACATAGTAATATCATATATTATTTAAATTTGTAGACAATAATTTTTATCACTACGTTTGATTTTAGGTTTTGTTAAATTAGATTTTGTACTACTTCATGAGTAAAGGGGCTGGAATTCTTCACCTAATATAGTTTTTCCAGAATTTTCTATTTTACCTTGAGGGTTAAAGAATACAAACATAACTGTCAAAGTAAAATGGAAAATTCTGGAAAAAAAACAAGAATTTATTCAGTCAGTTAAGTGACATACGTGATACATGCTTGGGTGATCATGTCTCGAAAGAGACATGACTGACTGGGCAGAAGATTATCCCACAGTAGGTTGCCATTGCTTTCTGCGGTAGATTGGTTGCTGACCAAGGCTATAGAACCCAATCTGTCCTGCTATTTAACCCATAACTGGAAGGAAGAGACGGATTAATACCTTTCCCAAGGGTATTTGAGTGTAAGTGAATACAATGGATTCAACTGGAATTCGAACTCGGCTCCCCGGTTTCTCGTTCAGAGCCAATATCCACTGTACCACAACGCACATTAATTTATTAGTTATTCTAAAACATTCTACTGTGCCTGAATGGAAAGCTTTAGATTTAAAGTTTCTCTAAAAATAAAGAACTATTGAATGGTAAAGATGAACTGACCCTTTTAGGTAAACAATAATGTAAAAAATATTTTTCTTTAAAATTTAATTAAATACAATGTTTCATTTATAACTTATGCTCCAATATAACTTATAACTTAAAAATTATTTTACTAAAATAAATGGCCCACACAATACTTATTTAATTTTCTTAATTACAATACATCTTGGTATACCTTGCTTATTTTTAATTCTAATTCTAACTTAAGGATTCCAGCCCTTTCACTCCTAAGGTTGTACAAAATCTAATTAAAAAAAAAAACACCTAAAATCCAACCTAGTGTTAAAAATTATTGTCTACCCATTTAAATAATGTATGGTCCCATTATGCATCTTACCCACTCCCCCAAAAATATATTTCTTTAAAATTTAATTAAATGCAATATTCCATTTATAACTTATGCTCCCATATAACTTTTAAATTAAAAATTATTTTACTAAAATAAATGACCTGCACAATATTTGGTTCTCTTAACTACAATTCATCTTACTTTTATAAAGCATTTTAATAAAAAATTACAATAATAAGCTCTACTTTGTATTGAGCACTCTTTATAAAAGTAAATCTTTGAACAGTGGGATTTAATCTACCCATTCCTTCACTTTCTTATAATATATTAGGTTCATACAACCATGAATATATCTCATATTATTAGGTTCATACAACCATGAATATATCTTATATTATTAGGTTCATACAACCATGAATATATCTTATATTATTAGGTTCATACAACCATGAATATATCTTATATTATTAGGTTCATACAACCATGAATATATCTTATATTATTAGGTTCATACAACCATGAATATATCTCATATTATTAGGTTCATACAACCATGAATATATCTTATATTATTAGGTTCATACAACCATGAATATATCTCATATTATTAGGTTCATACAACCATGAATATATCTCATATTATTAGGTTCATACAACCATGAATATATCTTATATTATTAGGTTCATACAACCATGAATATATCTTATATTATTAGGTTCATACAACCATGAATATATCTTATATTATTAGGTTCATACAACCATGAATATATCTTATATTATTAGGTTCATACAACCATGAATATATCTCATATTATTAGGTTCATACAACCATGAATATATCTCATATTATTAGGTTCATACAACCATGAATATATCTCATATTATTAGGTTCATACAACCATGAATATATCTCATATTATTAGGTTCATACAACTATGGAAACATTATAATTTCTTCTAAATCGAAAAATTGCACGTTCAAAACATCCCCATTATATGATCATTCTTAAAAAAATGTAAAATCAGCTATTGCATATCGCCTGAAGACACCATACAGTAGAAAACTAGGTTGCATAAAAGCTCGTTTACAAATGAAGAATATATATATAAATATATATATATAGTCATCTGCAGACAAATCTGTTTCGCTGTATCACAGCTCATCAGTACGGTTAGACAGCCGATTGCCTTTTACCCAGGATTGAAACCCAACCGAATTGGCATCAGTCGGCAGTTCTACCTCTGAGCTACAGGCGCTCGGTAGAAGGAGGCAGACATTTTAGCGTGTATATTATCATTATACACGCCCAATATCTGAGAGTGTTCTAATTCACTACTGAATGAACGATGCGTAGATGCCAGAGTAGCTACTGTTTTTCAAAGTCTACCATTCTTCCAGAGTGCTCAGTCAGGGTGTGAAAGTGTAAATTCATCTAAAGCACAACTCGAATTTTCATGCACTACGCAATCATCAGGTACATATCATGAACTGGCCTTTTCTAGATTTAAATTTTGTTTTTCTCAAAAAAGGAAACGGTAAGTTCATAACATGCACCTGACGAATGCGTAGTGCATGAAACTCTAAGCCGTGCTTTAGATGTCGGCTAATATGTATATTTATAACTACATACTTCAAAGCTCTGTTATACTGCATTGAGCACTGTTCTATTATTACCTGATATATATTTATGTATCGATGTGTACCTGCATGTATACATATACGTATACTTATTTACATTCATACATATACATATATATGTATTACAGTGACAGTTTATACTGATAAGAGTGGGAGATAACGGTTAACCCTAGGTTTGAAGAGGTTATGACTAATGATGGGGAAACATCGACCCAAGAGTCGGTTTCACAGAGAAGTGATTCGCGGGAAGAAGCCGTTCGAGTGGAACTGACTTCTCACCGATGGAATACGGCGGTGGGCGGGGAATGTTGGTGGTTTGCTACCATGTGAATGGTATGATGGGTTCTAGCTATGAAAGTTAGAGCTGGGGGAACTTTCCATGGTAGTGGAAATAGATCAGCGAGAGGCTTGCCACCGCGCTTGTGAGAGCAAAGCTGGAGGGTGGAAAACAATGAGGACTTGGCAACGCTTTTGAACCGTGTTGAGACTGAAAATTAAGACTGGGCAGTTCCCGAAAAAATACTCAATTTTCGGCCTGATCTGACTCTTGTAAAGTTAGAGGATAGCATAAGGAGCCAGGTAATTACTGGAACGATACAGGGAGCATATTTAGCGATGTGCCATATGCAAGCATTCCATTTGAAGTTAAGGGTGATTTTAAAGCTGAATAGTGTCTCAAGACACGGAGTCTCTCCGAGGGGGCAACCACTCGTCGAAACTGGCCCTATTGTAATATCTTGTTACAGCTGTTAATCTGAAAAAAATGAAAAGATTTAAGAATTGACAAGATTTTTATTTTCACTTAAGAAAACACTAAGCACATGAGTGTATTATGGACACTTCTGTCTTTTATTTTATTTTATTTTATTTATTTATTTATTTATTTATTTTCCCTTCCTTTTCCTAGAACCAAACATTGCCTTTAATATATCAGTCAGTCAGTGACTTGCCATATGTGATACATACTTGGACGATCAAGCATCTTTCAAGACATGTCAGCAGTAGACCTGGTGAAGCGGAAACCATATTGCTTGTCCGAGAGGAGCCTGTGTGCTGTGAGATGCTGAACCACCTCGGCGTTGATAATGGCTTCGAACACTTTGCCAAAGATCGGAAGAAGGCTGATAGGGCGGTAAAGATCGGAAGAAGGCTGACTGGGCAGAAGATTTTCCCACAGTAGGTTGTGATTACTTTATCAAGTAGACTGGTTGCCAACCAAGGCTAAAGAACCCAATCTGTTCTGTTAGTCAACCCATAGCTGGAGGAAGAAGAGTGTATATTTGCATAAGTGAATGAAACGAGTTCAACAGGAATTTGAACTCGGCTCTCCGATTTCTCATTCTGAGTCTATGTTTATTACACCACAATCAGATGGATAAGATGTATACATCCCTCACCAAATTAATTGAAACACTTGCTTTAATTTCCTTTCTTTCACTATACGATCAATTTTAAACCCACTGGAGTGACAGGGTGTAATTGATTTTTATTTTTGCCTCAGATCAGGTCATTTATAGTGATGTGCATTAAAATTAATCTATTTTCGGTGTGTATGATGAAATTTGTTTGGTCTTGAAAAATATTTCGTCGTCTGTGAATGCATCAGGTTTTTATCACTCCCAAATACTATTGTCTCGATTGTCAACAAAGATAGTATCTATATTTGGGTTATATAGCAGAATGACATAGGTATATTGCATGATTTCATTACGGCTATTCTCTGCGATGCATTTACTCCAAGGAAGTGTACAAAAATTGTAACGCTTCACGAACACACTGGCAAATATTACAGAGAGATCGTGGATATTGTTGGTGTCAGCCTTTCAACTGTCATTTGTGTTATCAAGGCGAAGAAACAAACTGGACCCATCGGTCCAAAACGTAAAGAAAAATGCGGTCGGACGAAGAGAACAACGCCAAGAGACGACGTGTACATGATCTCGGAAAATGTGGAAGATCACAGGATGATATTATTCGTTTTGTTTCACTTAATTTGCACAATAATGTATGTATATCCATGCAATCTGGAATAGTCCATTGTTTTTCTGAGGCAATGGCATAAATTAACGTACGTGATAACTAAGGCACAAGTAGAATTATAGGAGATTTTCAATTACTTTAATACTTCTCTATTTTATTAGCTATTGTCATCTGTTTTATGTGATCGAACATAATCAACAAAATGCAAAGAAGTTGTTAGTCTAGGTATATCCCTATCGATTTATTGATCTACAGTTTAGAAATGGATATGTTAACATCGCCTATATCAACCTTATTTTTAAACAAAAAATCTTATCTTTAGAGTGGCGAAAAGCTGTACGGCCAAACCAGTTCGGCTAGCAGAGGCGTATTTCTGGAAAGTGGTGCCCATGGTAAAGCACTGAAACTATAACTCAATAACTCAACATCTGAAAGTCTATTAAAATGAAAAGTATATCTTCTATGTGCCATGCACATTCAAGACATTGGTGATCGTGACTTTCCACAATTTCCTGTCTTTTGTAATTCTTAATAAAGTTTTTTTTTTTGCCATCTTTCTTAAACCCTGCTCCGCCATATATATCAAGGTCGCCATTTAGATTATGCGCTACTTTCTTCAGTCCCTGTAGTCTTCAATCTATCCTGTGAGTATCATATTTTCCAAACTCTCTTTCCTCACTATGTACCCTAGAAATTTCAACTGTCTCTTCCTAATGGTGTCCTCTTTCCTCACTATGTACCCTAGAAATTTTAACTGTCACTTCCTAGTGTCCTTTTTGTTAGCATTGTATGTAGAACTTCGTTGTTGCTCACATGTTTGGTCCACAGTATTCTCAGTATCCTTCTGTAGAATCACATTTCTGTTGCTTTAAGTTTCTTCTTCATGTGCGATGAGATGTCCAGCACTCGCAACCATATAAGAAGACTTTAATGTCCCATAAAAGTTCAGTACTATTTTCTTTGTTTGTAACGAAATTTTCTTGTTTATTAATACATTGCTTAGCTTTTGAAAGGCAATTTTTTCCAAGATATTTATATTGTTGAACTTGTTGGAATTTTGTTTTCTCCAACTCATAATTTCCATCATTTCTAAGACCTCATCAGTGCTTCATCTGTTTCTTTTGATAACAGCCATACATTCTCCTTTCTTGTAGCACCTTGACGTAGTGTAATGGTTAACAAGCTTGTCTCTCTAGAATCTGTTACAACTGAATAGTGAGTTCAATCCTCATTGGGTACCCCATTCCACCATTGTGGCTCTGTTCCACATCTATGCAGTGTTTAGAAAACCATCTCTCTCGACATAGTGTAATGGCTAACAAGCTTGTTTTACTAGTACCTATTACAACTGAGTAGTGAGTTCGATCCTAACTGGGTACCTCATTCTTTCGGCCTTGTGTCACATATTCCGGCTAGTCCTAAAACTGCAACTTCACTGATGTAAATTTGTCAATTGCAACTGCTCCACATAGACATCGACAAAAAAACACAAACATTCAACACTGACAGTCTGTTGATGTCCAATTTTTGCCAGTTGATTTAGTCTTCTATGTGCCCTGTACTTTCAGGACGTAGGTGATCGTGGCTTTGCATGTCTCCCTATCCATGGTGGCTCTTAGCACGCTTTCTCCTGTTACTCCACGCAACCCTCGTTCCGTCCTTCACCTGATCAGGTCCTTCAAATATGTTATCCGCTGCTTTCCCCTGTCTCTTTTTCCTTCTATCTGTCCTGATAGTATCAGGTTCTCTAAGCCCTCCTTTCTCATTGCATGTCCCAGGAACTTCAGCTGTCTCTTCCTGCTGCTCAGTATTAATTTTCTTTTCGTTTCCATCATTTCTAAGACCTCATCAGTGCTCACATGCACGATCCATGATATTCACAGCATCCTTCTGTAGAACCAGATTTCAGTTGCTTCAATGAATATAGGAAATGTTTTCTCATTGCATGTCCAAGTAACTTCAATTGCCTCTTCCGGATGCTCAGCATTAATTTATTTTTTGTTTCCATCATTTCCAAACCTCGTCATTGCTCACATGTTCAATCCATATCTGCAGCATCCTTCTGTAGAACCACATTTCAATTGCTTCAAGTTTTTCCTCTATCTATGATTATATTGTCCAGCATTCACTGCCATATTGAAGAACTGACATCAAGATCGCAATTCAGTACTCTCTTCTTTGTTTTCCTTCATCTATGATAATATTGTCCAGCAATCACTGCCATATTGAAGAACTGACATCACATAGCAATCCAGTACTCTCTTCTTTGTTTTCCTTCATCTATGATGATATTGTCCAACATTCACTGCCATATTGAAGAACTGGCATCACATAGCAATCCAGTACTCTTTTCTTTGTTTTTAGCGAAGTTTTCGTGTCTCTTAATACTTTACTCAGCCATTGACATACAATGCGATCTAAATTGTTGTCGTAAAAATAGCCACACGGAAAAAAATGTCTCGATTACTAAAGTGAGCTCCAGCTAGAAAAATAACAACGACACGTGATGCAATGAGCTAAAGTTGCTCTAATTCATAAGATGCCAGCTTACAACTGACATAGTTTTGGGCATTTCCATGATTACGCTGGTTCCACCTACCATGACCTTTACATAAATTCTTTTGATGAGTTAGTGAATAAGTATATATTTAGATTCAGTATTACCGATTGTCTACAATGTTTGAGTAAGCATGAACTAACAACAAACTTAAACTTGATATAGATGACCTGGTATTTGAGGAAGTTTTATGCGAATATATATATATAATTTGATTTTATGTGTGTATGGCTGTCAGTTTTTCTAACTATATAAACAATTTCAATACAAGTAATCGGAAAATTTTAAGAAATAATTCGGAAATATAAGCTATAATCTTAGAAATATAAAATATATATATTTTTTTGACTCCTGTTATTCTGTCCGTCCATCTTCTTTTATGTGCCCTGTCCTTTCAGGACGTGGGCAATCATGGCTTTCCGTGTCTCTCTATCCATGGTGGCTCTTAGCACGCTTTCTCCCATTACACCACACAACCCTCGTTCCATCATCCACCTGAACAGGTCCTTCAAATATGTAATACTCTGCTTTCCCCTGTCTCTTTTTTTTCTATCTGGCCTGTTAGTATCAGGTTCTCCAAGCCCTTCTTCTTCATTGCATGTCACAGGAACTACAGCTGTCTCTTCCTGATGTTCAGTATTAATTTCCTTTTCGATTTCATCCTTTCCAAAACCTCGTCATTGTTCACATGCTCAATCCATGATATCCGCAGCATCCTTCGGTAGAACCACATTTTAATTGCTTCAAGTTTTTCCTTCGTCGTTGATTATATTGTCCAGCATTTACTGCCATATTGAAGAACTGACATCACATAGGAATCCAGTACTCTCTTCTTTGTTTCTAGCGAAATTTTTCTGTCTCTTAATATTCTATTCGGCTTTTGGAATGCGTCCTTCGCTATGCCAATTCGCCTTCGAATCTATGTGTTGCACTTTCCGTTTTCTGTTAGAATACTTTCCAGGAATTTAAATTTGTGTGCTTGCTTGATTTTAGTATCCCCCACCTGATGTCCATGCATTCGGTTTTCTTGCAGTTTATTTGTAGTCCTTTCTTGTCACTCTCTTCAGATACTTGCTGTAGGAGTTCTTGTAGTGTCCTTTCCGTGTCTTCTATCAGCACACTCTCTAAAACAGCCACGCATTGACTGATGGAAACCAAATTTTGGGGAGAAGTGCAAACTGTTGGTTTTACTAGGGTGCGTAACTTAGTACTATAATTCTTCGTTAATTTTTTGGAATAATTAAAAGTTTTATTATTTAACTTTCTCCCAGTATTTTTAAAACAATTTAATGCAACCACCCAACCGTGCATATAATACTATTGTCATATCTGGTCAGGTGCCCCTGCTGTTAATCTCAGGGTTCTCGACAGGCTCCAAAAAAGAATCTGTAATGTGATAGATCCCAACCTGGCAGCTCGACTCCAGCCACTTTCTCGCCTGCGGGATGTGGCTTCTCTCTGTCTCTTTTACAAATATTTTCATCGCTTCTGCTCCGACAAACTTAGGTCACTGGTGTACCCCGCCACAAGAATTTACTCGTGCAACCAGACAGGCAAAAAGGTACCAACCTTTTACAGTTAAATCTACCAAATGCAGTTTGTAATTTTACTCCATCAGCTTCCCGTGAAACTCTCTTCCGTATACTTGCTTTCCTGGCGGCTATAACCCCCAATCATCTAAATGCAATGTCAATTCCTATCTCTTATCCACTTGACTCCAGTCCATTCCTCGTCTTTTCTAAATCACCACGTGTATCTTGTCCGTTTCCTTTCTACCATCGCAACTGTCGTCAGACCTGTGTTTCCATCCTTCTCTTGTCCTTTGTCTGACACCCCCTGTAACTGGTTAGTCATCTCTTCGCTTAAACTTTTACTCTCTTATGTAGTCCCCTGCGCACCGGAGGCGGTACAGCCTTGCTTGGAGTGAAACGATTGAAATAAATTTTCTTCTTCTCCATGGCCATCCACATCTCTCTATCCCTGGTGACTCTTAGCAAACTTTCTCCTGTTACCACAAGAAAACCCCGCTTTACAATCCATTTGCTGTCTTTTGTCTTTCTTTTCATCTATCTGCCCTGTGAGTATCAGATTCTCCCAGCTCTCCTTCCTCAGTACACGTCCCAGAGGTTTACGGCCATATCACGTTGAATACACCGGTTCTCGCTCGATCACCGAAGTTAAGCAACGTTGAGCCTGGTCAGTACTTAGATGGGTGACTGCTTGGGAAGACCAGGTGCTGTAAGCGTTTAGTGACGGATGTGCGTTGTGGAGCAGTGGATATCGGCTCGGAAAGAGAAATCGGTGAGCCGAGTTCGAATTCCAGTTGAATACCCTGCATTCACCTAAGCACTGGCACCCTTGGGAAAGGTATTAATCCGTCCCTTCCCTCCAGTTATGGGTTAAATAACAGGGTAGGACTTGGGGACCCTGCCCTTAAATAGACAAATCCCAATGACTCTTGATACTCGAAAAGAAAAAAAGTATTACTAGACATAAAACTTATATAAAAACAACAATAAATTGTTGAAAGAAAAAGGTATTACCAGCAATAAATAAATAGAATTTAGTTGGCAATAAATGACCCACCGAGGTTGATATGCCATAAAATAAAACAACCAACCAACACGTCCCAGAAACTTCAGCTGATGTTAAGTATTATTCTTTTTGTTTCCATCTTCTCCAAAACTGGTAGGCCGGATAATCCTGTCAAAGCTCATTTTGTCCCCGTCTGAGACACATAACAAATAAGGGGAGCTTGGAGAATCTGATACTCGCAGGGCGAATAGAAAGAAAGAGAGATAGGAGAAAGCAACACAAGACATACTTGATGGGCTTAAGTAAGTGGATAGCGAAGCAGGGTTTGGGAGAAAAAAAAAGGAAAAAATGTTATGAACGACAAGGGACAGAGGCAAGTGGAGGTCCATGATCGCCTACGTCCTGAAGGGACATGACACATAAAGAAGAAGAAGAAGAAGAAGAAGACAAAGAGACCAACAAGAAATTCTGAAGTTTACCTCGTTTGGAAGCCTTAGTGCAGTGTTTTTCAACCGGTTTTCACCGGAAACCTAGGTTTCAAAAATAAGAATAAAATGTCAAAATAAAAATTAGAATATTAAAAATAATCGTTTGTTTTTACAGAATAAATTTTCTTCATTTTCTTCTCTTTCGTCGAGTTGCAGCAGACAGATTATTCAGTCAGTTAAGTGCCATACACGATACACGCTTGGGCGATCATGTCTCGAAAAAGACATGACTGACTGGGCAGATGATTATCCCGCAGTAGGTTGCCATTACCAGACAAGGCTACAGAACCCAATCTGCCCTGTTATTTAACACATAACTGGAGGAAAGAGACCGTTTCTCAATTGTATTTGCGCGGAATTCAACTGGAATTCGAACTCGGCTCTCAGATTTTTCGTTCCGAGCCGATATCCACTGCACCACATCCAGTCATTATCACCTTTACAGAAATAAAATTACCCAAAAAATTTTACAGTAAAGAATAAAGGACTAAACCTCAGTTACAAGAAAACAGAATGCATGGTTGTTAGCAAAAAGGGTAACCAAGCTGGCAAATTACAAATAGGAGATAACGAAATCAAACATGTACGACAATTTAAATATCTGGGAAGTCTTTTAATAGTGGTCGGAAAGGTGCAACATTGAAATTCAAAGGGGCAAAATTATTTAAAAAAAAAAAAAAAGTATTCCGAAACAGAAAAATTTCGTTATAAACAAATAAAGAGTACTGAAGTGTTATGCAATATCATTTTGATTATATGGAGGTGAATGCTGAGCCATCTGCTCACAAAAAACTTGAAATGGAAGAAATTTGGTTCTACAGAAGAATACTGAGAATAATACCATAGGATCAACGACGAAGTTTTAGAGAATATGAATAATTATGAAAGAAAACTTAGACGGGTAGATAGATATAAGAATGGAGAATGGATTAGATAGATAGATAGATAGATAGATAGATAGATAGATAGATAGATAGATAGATAGATAGATATGAACAGAATGGATTAGATAGATAGATAGATAGATAGATAGATAGATAGATAGATAGATAGATATGAACAGATGAATAGGATTAGATAGATAGATAGATAGATAGATAGATAGATAGATAGATAGATATGAACAGAATGGATTAGATAGATAGATAGATAGATAGATAGATAGATAGATAGATAGATAGATAGATATGAACATAATGATAGATAGATAGATAGATAGATAGATAGATAGATAGATAGATAGATAGATAGATAGAAAGATAGATAGATAGATAGATAGATAGATAGATAGATAGATAGATAGATAGATAGATAGATATGATAGATAGATAGATAGAATAGATAGATAGATAGATAGATAGATAGATAGATAGATAGATATGAACAGAATGGATTAGGTAGATAGATAGATATGAACAGAATGGATTAGATAGATAGATAGATAGATAGATAGATAGATAGAATAGAATGGATTAGAATAGATAGATAGATAGATAGATAGATAGATAGATAGATAGATAGATAGATAGATAGATAGATAGATAGAATAGAATTATTGATAGATTAGATTAGATAGATAGATAGATAGATAGATAGATAGATAGATAGATTTGAACAGAATGGATTAGACAGATAGATAGCAACAGATTGAAGAGACTGAGATAGATAGATAGATAGATAGATAGATAGATAGATAGATAGATAGATAGATAGATAGATAGATATGAACAGAATGGATTAGATAGATAGATAGATAGATAGATAGATAGATAGATAGATAGATAGATAGATAGATATGAACAGAATGGATTAGATAGATAGATAGATAGATAGATAGATAGATAGATAGATAGATAGATAGATAGATAGATAGATATGAACAGAATGGATTAGATAGATAGATAGATAGATATGAACAGAATGGATTAGATAGATAGATAGATAGATAGATAGATAGATAGATAGATAGATAGATAGATAGATAGATATGAACAGAATGGATTAGATAGATAGATAGATAGATAGATAGATAGATAGATAGATAGATAGATAGATAGATAGATAGAACAGAATGGATTAGATAGATAGATAGATAGATAGATAGATAGATAGATAGATAGATATGAACAGAATGGATTAGATAGATAGATAGATAGATAGATAGATAGATAGATAGATAGATAGATATAGAACAGAATGGATTACATAGATAGATAGATAGATAGATAGATAGATAGATAGATAGATAGATCTAATTGCACATCAGTTCAAAATGTTCAGAGAATAAAGAGACAAAACAAAGAGAGGCAAAAAATGTAATCTGAAACGGCGTTATTCTAACGAAAGGCATAAAATATGCATTCGGTTCCTGTGTGCCCAGCGCATTTTCTAGGAAAAGTACTGGTAATTTTCTCCGAGTCACGTAAGTGCAAGGATATGACCATTTTTGTGACAGCATTGGCTGTAACATACATTCTTCGTTTATCTCCCCAGTTGCACGTATTCTTTTACAGACCAACGGGTGTCACAATGCATTATATCAGGTGATAGGAATTCTTACGCCTCAATTAACAGATTATATGTACTTTCAACCTGTTCTCGAAGTTTTTGCCCACCCTTCCACCTGTCTGCCTGTCTGTCTGTCTATCTGTCTGTGTCTCTAAAGTTCTCTCTCTCTCTCTCTCTCTCTCTCTCTCTCTCTCTCTCATTTTGTTTTCATATTCCATCATAGCAGTTTTTCTCTCTCGACCTCTTTTTAATATAACTTTTTTTTCTATTTCATCCTCTTTCCCACTCTCTTCTTTCCTCTCTTTCTTTTCATAAGCCGTTCATTTCTTTCTCCACTTGTAACTCTCTTACTATTTCTCCCTTGTATGCTACTCACTTTCTCTTTCTTTCTTTCTTTTTTCTTTCTTTTTTCTTTCTTTCTTTCTTTCTTTCTTTCTTTTTCCTTCTCTCTTTGTTATCTTTTCTTTCACTTTGTTTCTCGTCTTTTTGTTTCTTCCTCTTTTGTCAACACCCACAAATGATAGGCCATCCCCACAAAACTTACCGGAGAGACAAAAGAACGGTTTTGTTCACAATAAAAAAAATTCACTGTCGTTATTCTTCATTTATTTATGTATTTTTTCAGAAACCTTCGGAATATTCTGGACGATTTAAGTAATTTTATCATTTAAATGTTTCCTGATCTTCTTCGTCTTTTTTTCTCGTATTTTACCCCCGCTCTCAATGACCTGCTCTCTGTTATTAACTGGGGCAGTGGATGTCTTGTTAATACCTGAAAAACATAACTACTCTTTATTAAATCATTTGCAAAACACCTTTATGCTTTCCATCAGCATGACTCCAGGAAAGTGACCAGTTGCACCATGTCGGGTTAATATTCTCGGCTAACATGAAGTGAAAAGACAATTGTTAGGTCTCTTGTTAAAAAAGTTGATTTATTGTGCCGTACTAGACAATGTTTCTCTCCATAATTGATCTTACATTTCTATGAGTCTACAATTCATCCATGCTAAGAATATTGCTGCCAAATATGACCCAGTGCTCCTTCTATATATTTAGAGATTCTTGATAAAATCCAAAGCAGAATCAGCAATATTATTGGTCCTGACCTGACAGCTCGGCTTCCATCACTTTATTAGTTGGTTTCCTGTCCCTTTTCTATAAATACTTTCATGGTAATTTTTCGGGTAAGCTCTTCACTATTGTATCTAGACTTTATGAGTTTAAATGAAGTACTAGATTGGCGACTAGGTCTCACCAATTTACAGTTGAGCTGGCTAGATGTAACCGTAAGTTCTATGATAACACTTTCTTTTCTCGTACTTCTCGGTTGCAAAGATCACTTCTGGTTCTGGTTAAATTGCAATATGAACCAGAGTTCATATTGCAATTTTTGATGTTAATGGTTTTCTCTATTTTTTTTTTTTTTTGTTTTTTACCAGATTGCAATTTTGACACTAATGATTTTCTCTGGCACTCCGTATTAATGGTTCCCATATTGTATTCATCTCTATGCTTGGTCGGCTTAGGAGATTTTTGTAGCCTTTTATATGGGCTGATTCCTTAAGTTTACGTAGATTCTAGTGGCGTTCTCTATCTATTATTTCGACTTCATCCCATAGGGGGCGGTGATACCTTTTCTCCCTCCATATATGGTCACCTACACCTGATTTTTCTACCTCCCCTCGTGTTACGGACTTACAATGTCCTTAAGTGGGCGGCCTGTTTCTCCTTTATATTTATTTCCACAGCTACATGAAATGGTGTACACACAGTCCTTCGTCATGTCCTCCTCTGTTGGGGGTCTTACTCGGAGAGGTATCTGTAAAATGTAGAACCATTTCTGAAGATCGTCCTGAATAGAACACAGATTCTTTGGATTTTCCCCGATAACCCCTTTACATAGAGTAGACAGACTGAAGCTGTTTTCTGAGAGTTAAGTCACTGATGCCTCCTCAACAGGTGTTTACTCGTGCAACCAGACTGGCAACTGGGTCCCACCCATTCACAGTCAGGTTAGCCAAATGCAGACGACAATTCTACTCCTTCAGCTTCTTCTCTCGCACTTCCCGCCTGTGGAACTCGCTCCCGTATTCTTGCTTTCCTGACGGCTACAACCTCCAGAAATTTAAATGCAAAGTCAGTACTCATCTACTAACCACTGGACTCTAGCTCTCTCCCCACCCCTGTATAACATTCCCTTTCTCTCCATCTATGTATCTGTCATCGCACCTGCTTTCTCAGCTTTCTATTGTTCCTTTCTAACTAGTTTGTACTCCTCACTCTTTTCTAATTAATCTTTTTACATTTATGTAGCCCCCTGCACATCAGTGGCGTTTCCTCCTTGCTCGGGGTGAAATGATTAAAAAAAAAAAAATACACCCTCCCTTCCATGTTTGTTGGAGTTGTTGTCATGTACCCTGGATAATTTTGTTGTTGTAGAGTACTGCTTATACTGACCATTTCCTGTTCGTATGCCTCTGGGTCGCTGCTTATGACTTTGGTTCACGTTGTGGGCAGCGGACGATCCCTTTCTTTATATTGTATGGGTGGTGGGAGTTGGCTTGCGGTATACGAATGTCTTAACCCCACCCTCTGTCCGAGTTATTTGCACATCCAGGAATGCAACTTTGCTGTCGCTCTCGTTTTCTATTGTGAACTGTATTGATGATCTTATTGAGCTCACATGGTGCAACAGCGTCTGGACCTCCTCCTGGTGTTACCAGAGTATGAAGATGTCATCAACGTATCTCAGCCATAAAGTTGGCTTTAGCGCTGTGTATTCTGTGGATGTGCGTTGTGGTGCAGTGGATATCGGCTCGGAACGAGAAATCGGGAAGCCGAGTTCGAATTCCAATTGAATCCATTGCATTCTCTTACGCACAAATACCCTTGGGAAAGGTATTAATCCGTCTCTTCCCTCCAGTTATGGGTTAAATAGCAGGACAGATTGGGTTCTATAGCCTTGGCAACCAATCTACCGCAGAAAGCAATGGCAACTTACTGCGGGATAATCTTCTGCCCAGTCAGTCATGTCACTTTCGGGACATGATCGCCCAAGCGTGTTTCATGTATGGCACTTAACTGACTGATTCTAATACCATCTCTTCAAAATATTCCATGTTTATGTTAGCCAGTGATGGTGATAATGGCGAGCCCATTGCTAAGCCTTCATCCCGCCGATATATGTTTGATCCCAATCCGAAGTGTGTTGTTGTGTACAGAAAGTCAGCATCTCTATCAGGTTATCTAGTGGAATACTGGTACGTTCTCCTAGGGATGAGTCCGAGACAAATCTGTCCTTGATTACCGATAATGTCTCTACCTTGGGTACCTTGGTGAACAGACTCACCACATCTAGGCTCACCATCTGGTTGCATTGGATGGGAGCATCTTTGATAAGTTTCACGAAGTAGGTGGCGTTTCGAACATATGATGATGACTTTCCTATCAGTGGGTCAATTATATCTACAAGGAAACGTCTTAGAGGGTGGCACACCGAGCCTAGTCTGCTAACAAATGGCCTGAGCGGAATACCGTCCTTATGAATCTTAGGACGACCATACATGTGAGGTAGTGCTGTAACGTTGAGACGACTGCCTCTATATCGTAGGTTGGAAAGATTCCTTGTTCTTGATTAGAATCTGCGACAGGTGTCGTTTCGTTTTCAACGTGAGGTCTTTCTTTGGGCTTTTCATACGCATTCGAAATTAGGAAATGGTAATCAAAGCATTTGAACTGTTTATCACATCAAAGGATTAGAATTCCTTTAAAGATGAGATCAAGAATTTAGAAGTCCGTCTGAGAACAGCCATTCATTAACATGGTGACTGTTTCAAATAAACAAATTAGTTAATTAACATTTCAGAAGCGTTATATTCTTTTCCTATGAAGCGCGTTATTTCATGTGTGTCACCTAATATATTCTTTAAAATATGGTCGTTCAAACTTAGGTTTCAGAATTTGTAAGTGTGTATATGTGTAAATATTTACTTATTGCATAAATAATTTGAATACACAAAGCGAAAAAAAATCCCCCGAAAGAAGTCATTTACGTACAAAGAAATCGATGGTTCTATAAGCTAGTGCATGCATATCGACAAATTAAAAAACAGACTTGGGTTCAAACAGCTTGAGATACGTGGGAACCGAGTTCGAGAGAAAAACAGATGTGAAGCAGCGTGAAAGCAACATATGAACAAAAATATTGTTATTGATTAAGCTTAAATTTATCTGGAGTACGGTTATATTTGTGACGATGAACACAATGAGTATTCATTAAGAGACTGACATAGATAGATAGATAGATAGATAGATAGATAGATAGATAGATAGATAGATAGATAGATAGATAACGAACAGACTGGCATAGATAGATAGATAGATAGATAGATAGATAGATAGATAGATAGATAGATAGATAGATACATAGATACATAGATAGATAGATAGATAGATAATGAACAAATGAATTAGATAGATAGATAGATAGATAGATAGATAGATAGATAGATAGATAGATAGATAGATAGATAGATAGATAGATAGATAATGAATGAATGAATTAGATAGATAGATAGATAATGAATGAATGATTAGATAGATAGATAGAAACAGAATGATTAGATAGATAGATATGAATGAATGGATTAGATAGATAGATAGATAGATAGATAGATAGATAGATAGATAGATAGATAGATATGAATGAATGGATTAGATAGATAGATAGATAGATAGATAGATAGATAGATAGATAGATAGATGAACAGCCAAAGCTAGATAGATAGATAGATAGATAGATAGATAGATAGATAGATAGATAGATAGATAGATATGAACAGAATGGATTAGATAGATAGATAGATAGATAGATAGATAGATAGATAGATAGATAGATAGATAGATAGATATGAACAGAATGGATTAGATAGATAGATAGATAGATAGATAGATAGATAGATAGATAGATAGATAGATACATAGATAGATAGATAGATAATGAACAAAATGAATTAGATAGATAGATAGATAGATAGATAGATAGATAGATAGATAGATAGATAGATAATGAATGAATGATAGATAGATAGATAATGACCAGAATGGATTAGATAGATAGATATGAACAGAATGGATTAGATAGATAGATAAGTGAATGGATAGATAGATAGATAGATAGATAGATAGATAGATAGATAGATAGATAGATAGATAGATAGATAGATAGATAGATAGAATGAATGGATTAGATAGATAGATAGATAGATAGATAGATAGATAGATAGATGAACAGCCAAAGCCAGATAGATAGATAGATAGATAGATAGATAGATAGATAGATAGATAGATAGATAGATAGATAGATAGATAGATATGAATGAATGGATTAGATAGATAGATAGATAGATAGATAGATAGATAGATAGATAGATAGATAGAAATAAATGGATTAGATAGATAGATAGATAGATAGATAGATAGATAGATAGATAGATAGATAGATAGATAGATAGATAGATAGATAGATAGATAGAATGAATGGAATAGATAGATAGATAGATATGAACAGAATGGAATAGATAGATAGATAGATAGATAGATAGATAGATAGATAGATAGATAGATATGAATGAATGGATTAGACAGATAGATAGATAGATGAATGGAATAGATAGATAGATAGATAGATAGATAGATAGATAGATAGATAGATAGATAGATATGAATGAATGGATTAGATAGATAGATAGATAGATAGATAGATAGATAGATAGATAGATAGATAGATAGATATAAATGAATGAATAGATAGATAGATAGATAGATAGATAGATAGATAGATAGATAGATAGATAGATAGATAGATATGAACAGAGAATGGATGGACAGATAGATAGATATGAATAGATAGATAGATAGATAGATAGATAGATAGATAGATAGATAGATATGAACAGAATGGATTAGATAGATAGATAGATAGATAGATAGATAGATAGATAGATAGATAGATAGATAGATAGATCAATACACATCAGTTCAAAATGTTCAGAGAATAAAGAGACAAAACAAAGAGAGGCCAAAAAGGTAATCTGAAACGGCGTTATTCTAACGAAAGGCATAAAATATGCATTCGGTTCCTGTGTGCCCAGCGCATTTTCTAGGAAAAGTACTGGTAATTTTCTCCGAGTCACGTAAGTGCAAGGATATGACCATTTTTGTGACAGCATTGGCTGTAACATACATTCTTCGTTTATCTCCCCAGTTGCACGTATTCTTTTACAGACCAACGGGTGTCACAATGCATTATATCAGGTGATAGGAATTTTTTCGTCTCAATTAACAGAATATGTGTACTTTTAAAAGTATTCACGGAATTTTACTGTCTGTCTGTCTGTCTGTCTGTCTGTCTGTCTGTCTCTCTCTCTCTCTCTCTCTCTCTTGTTTGTCTTTCTATCGCTCTGTCGCAGCCACAGAAATGGCCATATTGTTACACTTACGTGACTGGAATTAATTTAGCGGAGTGACAAAAAACAACAAACAAACAAAAAAACGATTTTTTTTCCACAGTAAAACTTGCTATTGTTCAGTCTTCTTCATTTCTTTCTATATCTCTCGGAAACTTTCGAAATTTTACAAATGTACCATTTCTACCGGCAGATTCGATTATCGCAGATTCGATTATCGCCTACTCACCACTCTTATGAACAGGAGTAGATTTTATTGTTTAGGATTGGGCTTCTGGTTCATTCAAAACACGCTTTTATTTCTCTTTCAATCCCAGTAAACCCTTGTCTGAGTGGCATTATTGCCTTGCATGGGGTGAACGGATTATAAAAAAAGTTATTTCCTTTTCTTTTTTTGTCCCTTTTGTTCTTTAACGTACATAAGTTTTCCAGTGAGAAATCGTTTTTTTTTTTTTTTTAACACCCCCGAATATATGATATGGAGCCACCCATTCTACTATATTTTAATTTTTCTAAGGTAGTATTCATATCAAATACAAATTTTATTGTAACCTTGTGTATATCATAATCAGTACATTTATACAAATACATGTCTCCTTCTAGGGTATATATACTGATTGCAACGCTTCTCTAACAATTCGATGCCTTTTGTGTAGAACGATTTCTCTTTGGACTCAAAATACGCCTCAGTTTCCGATATCATTTCTTCACTGTAGCCAAATCTCTTTCCCTGGAGCATTCTTTTGAGGTCTGCAAACAGCCAGTAATCAAGGGAGCAGATCTGGAGTATAGGGTGGATGCGGAAGCAATTGGAAGTGCAATTCACATAGTTTTGCCATCCTTACGATCGACTTGTGACACGGTGCGTTGTCTTGGTGAAAAATCCCTTTTTCTTCTTCTTCAGTTGTGGCCGTTTTTTGGGCGATTTCTTCCTTCAAACACACCAATAATGCGATATAATATTCGCTATTGATGATTTTTTCTTTCTCAAGGTAATCCATAAACAAAATACCTTGCGCATCCCAAAATACGAAGGCCAAAACCTTGCCCGCTGATGTTTCCGTCGTTGGACGCCTTGGCCGGCTTTCACCTGCTACTGTTCACTCAGCTGACTGCTGATTTGACTCCGGAGTGAAGTGGTGGATCCATGTTTTATCCATTGTCACATATTTATGTAAGAACTCCTTCTTGTTGCATTGAAATAGTGGCAAACAACGCTCTGAATCGTCGACGCGTGGTTGTTTTTGATCGTCTGTGTGTAAACGCGATACCCACTTTGAACACAGCTTTTTCATTGACAAATGTTCATGCAAAATGGTGAATACACTGCCTTCTGATATGTTCAGCTCCTCTGCTATTTCGCTCAACTTCAATTTACGATCGGCCAAAATGAGTTTGTGGATTTTTTGGTGGTAGGGTGTCCGGGACAACTGCCGATTTTGGGCGACCTGGGCATTCAGCATTATTTGTGTCTGTACGACCGCGTTTAAAATCAGCATACCACTTCTTAACCGTTGTTTCCGACTGAGCAGAGTCTGAATAACACTTATCAAGCCATTGATTTGTTTGAACAGTATATTTCCCATCAGAAAGCAATGCTTTATCAACACACGAAAGGAAGGTTTTTTCCAGTTGTTTTGAAAATTTGCAACAGTAGCTTCACTTAAAAAACTGTAATTTGTAAACTAATAATCCGATTGGGTCCAAAGTTTGTTACGTGCCATTTAAAGGTTAGTACTTAAAAAATATCATATATATTGTTTATTAATGGCGCTATTTATATGTCAGGCCCGTGACGTATTGAGTGATGTGTTAGTTTAATTTGTAGCGTATATGAAAAGTAGAAAAAAGCATATGTTGATACGTTAACGAGGATCACAAAGCACTGTCCAAGGCCTCTAATCGGTTAGGGTGATATGCACTGGCCCTGGTTTCAGTTATCGCTAATTTGACTACATCTCTCGATTTAACAGCCCTGTTTATTCAAGATGCAAGTGACTTCTATTCTACTGAGTTGTCGTTGTCCGTAATCGCCATAATAAGTTCTCATATTACTTCGAACTGTTCCTTTTATTTATCTCGAACACAACTCCTTCACATTTTTCTTTAGGTGTTTGTTTCAACTGGTCGTAGAAATCTTTCTCATTCAACCAGGATCTGCTGAAATTCCACCAACTGTAGCATTGCCGCTCAATGCAGACATCAGATTCGTTCTTAGGGCGCAGCTCTTTCCAGTCAAATGTTTTATGTCTTCAAAAATAACTCTTCGGCCAGGTCCTTACTCACTAATTAAGACCATGAGAATTTGTAGCAGTAAGTATATTTTATTTTCGGCTATGGTTGAGCGAAATCAAGATAAAGTTTAGGCGAGTAGAAAAATCTAACTGGCGCCTTCTCTTTCCCGGCAATCATGTCGTCACTCCACATCTTGCTGTGCTTTTTCACCATTAGTGGCCACTGTCCTATTGAGGACGTTGTTCTTTATCTTATCCTCTTTGTCAAAAAGTAATTTATTTTTATTCAGTGACGTTTTTTGTCCGAGCCACTTGCCATATTACTTTTGGGGACCTCTTAATTTAGCTGATGATCATCGAGAAAATAAATGTCCGAATCCATTTTTATGATAGGTCAGCTGTTTTCCCTTTAACAAGATAACATCTGACACTGATATTGATACGTAATCATTAGTATTGTATTAGGTCGCGTTTGTCTGTCTGTTTGTTTGTGTGTCTGTCTCTCTGTCCGTCCGTCCGTGGTCAAGATATCTCAGGACCCGCTGAATGGGTTCGCATGAAATTTCCAGGGATGATAGGAACGAACTGATTAGATTTTGGGTTCGATCCGGTACAAAATAAAGTTTCTGGTTTAATTTCCGGTTTTATTAATAAAATTTAATTTTTATCTTTCAAATGCCAAATAATGAATTACCTCCCTTAGATCATTTTAAATTCTGAATTTACCTCCCCTGTTGCATTTTAAGTGTGCATTTAATTTTCAGAGCAGTCGAGTTCATTTTTTGTATTTTTATCTTGAGTTAAGTCAAATTCATTGGAGTTATTCTTTCTCATTTTAATACTCGTCTTTTGCTTATCGCTGAAATGACGTCAGTATTGCTTTGGCGGAGGTTTGCGGTCTTCGACTGCTCTTTCTAGTTCATGTGAAATTTTGTCTGTATTTGAACACAGACTAACGATCCGAATAACTATGCTGTGGATACTTGGACAACCGAAGAATTAAGGATGGTTTACCCCATGGATATTAGGTCCTTTTCAATTCTGATTTTGTCATTTTTAACAAACTACATATTTTTCCCAGGAATGTTAATTTTATCACCCTATAATGGAGTGGGTGCCTATATACAGGGGTACTCCCAAGATAAATTTGTTTACATAATCCGCAAGCTGGTCGACCTTTTAAACATTTTCTTTGCCTCTTACAAAATTAATGATGTATGTCATATCTTCGGGCCAATCCGTACCATAATTAAGAACTGGGCGGCGTTGTACTGTGCAGAATTTCAGAAGTCCTCAATATTTTTCCCCATCTCCACTGCTTGGAAGTTGTGAAAGTCTGTCAATTCTTTCAAGAGCTGTGGTGATATTTTTTGTTCTTAAATTGTTCGGGACCACACAGCAAGTATAATTCCAAACATAATATTTTTTGTTGCTCTTTATAATGTGTGTGTGTATGTCTGTGTGTGTTTTTCCCAGTGTATTAATTGTTTTCATTGCTCTTTAGGATGTGTGTGTGTGGGGGGGATTGTCTCGTTCCCAGTAAAGTAACATTTCGTTGCTCTTTAGGACGTGCGTGTGTGTGTTTCTGTGTGTTTGTCAATCCCAATGTAGTATTTCTTCCTTGTTCTTTAGGACGTATGTGTGTGTATGGGGGGGGGGGTGTCTATCCCAATCTGGTACTTTTCGTTGCTCTTTAGGATGTCTGTGTATGTTTGAAGGGCCGTAGTTGATGCTAAAAAGAAACACCGGGCACAGAGAAAATTGCCCGGATTTATTAGTTGACAATGCGATGACGTCATCAGTGTCATCCGTTTCAGGAAACTATGATTTTTGCGGATTTTTTCGGCTATTCCAATGGAAATTACGCACAGAACATGAACGAAAGCAGGAAATCGAGTTCGGACTTTCTGAGTATAACCAGTCTTTTCTCCCAAAATTAATAAATAAACAGATTTTTACTGCGTTCATTCGGAAGTTTTTTTCGTTTTTCTTTCTTTCTTTTTTCTTGAATTCTTTAGTTTGATTTCTGATGAAGACATTTTTCCTTGCCCGGATTTTCACTATGATTGCACGGATCGGCCCGGACACGTGCCCAGTGTACTCGGTAGTCAGATACGGCCATGTATGTTTGTGCGTGTGTGTGTGAGAGAGAGAGAGAGAGAGAGAGAGAGTGTGTGTGTGTGTGTGTGTGTGTGTGTGTGTGTGTGTGTGTGTGTGTGTGTGTAACAACGACAAGTGGTAGGACATGTAACTGATAATATCATGAGGCTGCTAGCTTTCCATTTCACAAAACATGGTTAAGAAGTAACGAGAAAGAGCGATAACAGTTATTGGACCTGAGAAGTGTAATTTCCTGAAAAAAAAAACTGTTTTTAGTGAAAGATTTCGACCGACACTAACACTAAATGTTAGGTCGATGCATGCTGAATATTTCTTGTATGGAAACGGTTGATCTCATCATTACCAACAAAAAACTTTCGATGGCGTTTATTTGCCTCTCTGTGCTGGTGGTGAAGGGGGAAAGAGAAAGGGGAAAAGGAGTAGGAATCAGAAAACGAGAGGAAAAGATTTTCTGTGCAAAGAAAAGGGAGACATTTGATGTATTTACGAAGCAGTTAAGAATGGGAACCTGTAATCAGTAGCAATAATAGGAGTGGTAGAGGCAGTACTATTAGTACTACTAGTAGAACTAGCGGTCACAATAACTGCATTGATAGCAGATATAGTCGATGGTATGCTGAAATAGGCAATTAACTCGCTAACTTATTCTCCGTCCTGTCCACAGTTGTATTTAATGTTTCTAATCGAAGCAAGGCATTAAAGCCACTAAGACTCAAGAGGGGGGCTACTGGATGTTAAATAATTAGGAAACGGAAAACACTACAAAGGTTAGGGAACTATTGAAGAGTAATCTGGAAAACAGTAGACAACGATTGACTTTGCATTATAATTTTTGAAGATTAATGTTGGCTGGAAAACATGGAGGTAGAAGAGAGTTTCACAGGCAATAATTTTTTTACAGTACAATGCATTTTCCGGAAGTTTGAATACCTCCAAAATGCAATAGATTTATTACGTAAAATTTGAAAATTTCAAACTTTCAGAAAATTAATTTATCTTTCAGATAAATTAATAAAAATTATTATAATGCGGGGGGGGGGGGGCACTCTAGGTCGAGTGTTACGTTAAACGGAAGTTAATATGGAAAAGAGAGGAAGATAAAGATAACTCTAGATTTGAACAAGTAAAGTTTGTAGTGATCGAGGAAACATCCTCTTCGGAGTTGGTTCCACAGAGAAGTTGTTCCCGAAGATGCTGTTCAAGGTAAACTGGATTCTTACCGATGGAATACGGAGAGAATGCGGGTAGTTTGCAACAACGTAAGTGGTATGGCGGGTTCTGTCCATGAAGATTAGACCTGGCAGAATCAAGGAATGTAGTTCGTTCGAGTACTTTCTATGGAAGTAACGATAGAGTAGCAACAGACCCGCCACATCCCGCCAATGAGGGTGGAAAATAATTCTTCTCAAAAAAGGACTTTGAGACGCTTTTGAACTCTATAAAGTGAGATATAACCAGATACCATCCAAATAAGGCAGAGCACTCCATTTTCATGGATGTGCGTTGTGGTGCAATGGATATCGACGCAGAACGACAAATCGGGGAGCCGAGTTCGAATTCCAGTTGAATTCCTTGCATTCACTTATGCGCAAATACCCTTGAGAAAGGTATTAATCCGTCTCTTCCCTCCAGTTATGGGTTAAATAATATGATAGACTGGGTTCTATAGCCTTGGTTGGTAACCAGTCTACTGCAGAAAGCAATAGCAACCTACTGCGGGATAATCTTCTGCCCAGTCAGTCATGTCTCTTTTGAGACATGAACGCCCAAGCGTGTATCCCGTATGGCACTTAACTGACTGATCTGGCTCCAGTAAAGTTAGATATGAAAGAATTCGGGGAAAAAAAACATTACGAAGGAAAACAGTAGATAACGATTGACTTTGCATTATAATTTTTGAAGATTTGCATTATGAGGAGAGGTATAGGAAACCGATCATTTTACTTGCATCTTTAGCGAAGAATCGTATATACAAGTTCTACTTGAGGTCGGGTATAAGTTTGAGGTTCTTGTAGAGTAAATAAGACACCCCGGTAATACAGATACACTAGGCAAGTCGCCTAAAATAAAGACCTTAAACTGAAGTCAATGCCATAGTTCCACTTGAACTCAACCATGTCAGACTCTTTGTCTTCGAGCAGAGTCTCGTCAGGGTTTCGTCAGGTAGACAAGACCTGATCCCGCTTATGTGCAGGTCTACGATGAATCTTTCTCCGTAGCGTACGCGCTCACAATGCTCCATGTAAAAAACCGACCTTGTGTCACATCCAGCCTTTTGTGGGGAGGGCTCAGACTTACTGGACTCTCTGTCTTCAGGCGAAGAGGAACCCAGATGTGGTTTGCTCAACTAGCAGTGGCAAGTTTTCGGGACTTGATGCTCTGCCCTACGAATTTTACTTGAGCCTGTTACAAATCTTTGTGCCAATTTTGACTGCTGTGTTCAACAACTGGTTCCGTCAGGAGTCAGGAGTCGGCCGGATTTCCAGCGGTGTGGTCACGCTTTTAAAAGAGTTCAAAGATGATGTGCAGGATTTTGATGATTACAAGGCCATAACTCTGCTAAACACAAAAAGTTAAAGATTTTAACCAATATCCTGGCAGTGAGTTTGCAGTCATTTGCCGAGGTTCAGTTGGAACCCGAGCAGAAGTGCTGTGAAGGGACAAACAATTCAGAGCGATCTGCATCTGATGTACACGATCCTAGTGGGTATAAAAAGATTGGGTCGACCACCAGTAACTGGTTTCTGCTCGGAAAGCCACTGGATTCAACCCCGACTTCTGCAGTTGAATAGATCTCTTGTATCTCTCTCCCAGTGCTCTGGTACAGATGAACCGAAAGCGATTGCACGCCTTTTCCACTGTCCAGGTTCGTTTCGTCAGGGTTGTCCACTGTCATCTTTACTTTACGCTTTAGAGTTAGTGCCTTTTCTCCGTCGGCTGAGGTACTGGAAGTGTTGTCCGGCCTTACGTGGAATCGCTGTCTCTGGTAGAGCTCAAGCCAAGTTTTCCGCGTACGCCGATGACGTATTCATTTTCGTGTCGTGCCCCGACGACATTGGGGTAGTTCAGAAGACGCTTGAATGGTACTAGAAAATCACAAGGGTTAAGATTAACTGCAACAAGTCTTCCGTGGCTCTTTAACTGGACTGACGAATCCGTCCCAGTGTGAACTTCAACTGAAGAAAAATTGGTTGGAGGTGCAGGCAAAAGTCGGAGCGACGGTCCGGACTTAGCTTCAAAAATGGTTGTCACTTATGTCTTTCCTCTCATCTTTCTTTGATTGTCTGTACTCCCCCATCTGTAAGACTCCCTAAGAAGGCGATCGAGCACCGGTTCTCCTCTTTCTTGTAGGGTGGTCGTGGTATCAGGTCCACAGAGACGTCTCTGTCCAACGTCCGTGTTATGCACTGACGTAGGATCCGGAATCAGTCGAGTTTTATCCGAGAGCCAGCGGTCTTGGGGGTTTTTACGGCCTAGGAGACTCTTGTATCGGTAATTAGGGGAGGGGACCGTGAAGAATCTTCTCTGTGAACGCACTTTCTGATCTTAGATGCCAGCTGCGGATTACTCCAGCAGCTATGAGTTTTCGCCTACCTGTCGATTGATTTGAAACGTGCTGTCAATGATGTAAACTTCAGAGGTAGCTGATAGAATCTGCCCGGACGTCATCAGTGTGAACTTAGTTTTAGAGGAAACCTCTCACGCCTTCTATCATTGTCCTCGGTTGTTCCCGTTCTGGGACTATGTTGGCGAGTTGACAACTCGTATCGATCCCGAACATCTTGTGTCCATTGATCTTGCATACACGGACGCTAATGTGTTATTCCCGTATTCTGGAGTAAAACGGATGGTGTTTTTCATGTTGCTAGCCATGGTAAGAATAGTGATTTTAACGTCGCGAATAGAGAGAATTTTGCGATACGAACTTTATTCTCATCAGGATCTTGTCGGATTTCTTGGAAATCAGCACAAGATGACGATCAGAACTGATAGCGTTTGTTGTCGACAAGTTTCAGCAAAAGGTGGATGAAAGTTTCGAGCTTGGTCTAAATGAACGGGACTCAGCCTTGATCTGTTTAAAGTCTTATTTGACGCAGCGGGGCGGTTTTGTGACAGACCCACTCCTAGTTAAGACTCCAGTTGTTTAACTAGATAATGTGAGCATGTGTCATTCCTGGCCTGTTCCTGGCATTCTCCTTTGCTATGATACATGTCGAAATTTCCAAACTCTCAATTTGTTTTTTGTCTTTTTTTGTTTTTTCTTTTGTCTTTTTTGTTTGTTTGTTTTTTGTCGTATGTTTTTTTTTTTCTCGACTAGGTCAGTCTTTTATTTTCCCACTCCACTGTTTATTTGACCCTTTCCTTTCCTTAGTGAGTGAGCCTTTTGATTCTCTTTAACGACGGAATACAGCGACTAGACATATTTTTGTAGGGTGGCTGGATCTTACTAACATCTGTTATTTTTAGTTTTAATATTTTGTTATTTTTTAGTCTGAATATTTTGTTAATTCTAGTTTCGTTTGGGAGTTTTAGCCACCTTCCTCACCACTCATTTAATGTTATATCGCTTTTTAATTTTATATATTTGGAAAATTTGTACATAAATGAAATTGTCATATCAAGGAATTTTTTAGATTCCCTGTGAATATATGGTATTATGGTTTATGTAAAATTAAATGGTGATACCATTTATGGCAAACGGGCAAATTGTAATGGATAAATGGGTCGTGAATTTGATTGGCTAGATTTAGAATAGTTAATGCTGACCAGCCTTACCCAATTCCCCTTCGCCCTTGTTCCACAGTTCTTGCATTGTACAGCAATAAAAACACAGAGTTCCACACGAACTCTAAAGTTTCAGTTAAACTCTCTGTCTTCAAGCAGAGAATGACTCTGTCAGGGCTCGGTCTTCGGAATGGACCCTGAAAATAGAGGCTTAGTGCTCGATCCCACGTATGCAGGAGCTGGACAAATTTTGACTCTTTACCCGAGTGTTCGCGCACAGGTTTCCCACGTAAAGCCCGGTCATGTGCACATCTCGTCCCAGTAGGGGTGGGGAGTCATGGTAAATTCCGAGAGAGTTCTGATAGAGTGTTCGTTAGAGTAACGTTGGAATCAATCGCGATATAATATTGTAACCGTTAGTAGCGAATTACGAAAGGAGTCTAATTTTATGTCAAAGCTCGGTGGCTCCTCGAGGGGACATCCGTTTATTGTGACTGGGGGTAGTTTGGGTTCTAATCTCCAGTAATGGAATGTAAGTACTGTTCTTCGAGGCATTGAGTGTAACCAGTCAGTTTTAACCCACTGGAAAGTTAGTGTAAGATTGAAAGAGAAGTCACCCCACCAATCACTGATCGTTAAGAGCTTTAGAGGATTAGCCCAGTTGTCACAGCTATTCAGCCATTTTTATTATCTTTTTTTTATTTATTTATATTTGCAAATAATTACGGGACACTTCCTGGGGATTGTGCGTAATTAAATCTGATGCCCAAACGAGACATACCCGCGGTTATCCATCTTTTCTTGCTATAACTAATCTATCATGTTTGGGACCTTTATAATTTTGCCAGTTTACTTATAGTTATGTTAGAATAATTCTTTCTTTCTTTTATGTGCCATGACCCTTAAGGACATTGGCGATCTTGTCCCTCTACATCACTCTATTCCTTGTAATTTTAAACAACTTTTTTCTTGGCATTTTTCCCCAAACCTGCTCAAACCCATCAAAGTATATCACACGTTGCTTTTTTCTTATCTTCCTTTCCCCGTATCCGTCCTGTGAGTATCAGATTCTCCAACCACATCCTTCCTTATTCCGCGTTTCAGAAACTTCAGCTATCTCTTCCCGGTGTGGAGTATAAGTTTCCTTTTCGTTTCTAAAACCGCTTCGTTGCTCGCATTTTCGGTCCAAATTATCCTCAGCGTCCTTCTGTAGAACAACATTTGCGTTGCTTTCAGTATTTCTTTCATCTTTGATGGGTTTTTTCAGCATTCGTTGTCGTATATCGAAGACATATATCACGTAACAGTCCAGTACTCTTTTCTTTGTTTCCAGCGAAATTTCTTTGTTTCTCAATACTTTGCTAAGCTTTTGGAATGCGTCCTTGGCCATCTGAATGCGCCTTTGGATCTCAGTGTCCCTCCTCAGTTAGAACACTTCCTACGTATTTCAATTTCAGCACCTGCTTGATTTTAGTATTCCCGACCTGTAGTTGGCATTTTGGGCTCCTCTTTTTGCTGATGACCAGGCAGTTTTTGGTAGTTTACGTGCAGTCATTTCATCTCACTTTCCTTTGCTACCTTCTGTAGAAGATCTTGTAGTTTCCTTTTCCGTGTCTGCTATCAGATTGCGTATCGTTTAGTGATAAGATTCTTACTGCCAATGACGAAAACTGAATGTAAAGCACTTTCGATATTCAGTGACGAAAGATAAGCAGGTTACAATAAACGCTAAGACAGATTCAAACCGAGAAAAAGCAATGGTGAGAGGTGCCAGTTGTAAAAAGAAAGATGCCACCAATCAGTCAAGGGAAATTTTTTATTGGTTGTAAGTGAATGAAGTAGCCGTCATAGTAATGGTAATCACGGAGAGAGGGGTTCAGATGAAATTTCAGTATAAGTCAGAGAAACTTTCCACGCCCTCGAGGAGCAATGGTGAGAGGCACTCACACAGGAGAGAAGGAGACGAGGTTGATCAGGTGACCATAAGGAAGATCCCTGATTTGTAGATTGCGAAACGCTAGCGTACCCAGAGTGCATCACACCTCCACACCCGCTGGGTGCGAGACTCAATATAAACTGGGGCTTTTGAACAGCAAGAGACAATCAGTGGGTTTTCAGAGAGTTTCAGTTCGAATTCCAGATCGTACTGGTCCAGTTAAGACGAGAGACATGTTGTCCCCTGACTGTCTGCCTTAGGGGAACCTCCAAATTTAACTTTGTGTCAGACTAACCAACTTGATAAAATGTTACATCCTATTGAAGACGCAAGGTGGAACTATAACTGTCTGCATGCAAGTGGGATAAACTTACACCAACTACTATACCGAAACACTTTATTTTTAATTTCACAAAAACTATTTTTTATTGTGGCTCCATGCTCCGTGTGGGTCATAGATGTAGCGGATTTTGGTGGCTTTCAATCCAAACCAGCTTTATGATCAAACAAACACAGCATGAAACAAAACCAAGTTGGAACGAAGTGATTGACTATCGATTGGCTGAGGAGATTTTGATGTCGTCACGAACGACACAGGGAGAGGTTCACAAATAGAGATATTAAGAAAAAATATGTAGTTATTTAGCTTAAATTTGTTTTGTCCAAGTGAAAGTGGTTGTGCTTGGGCGATCATGTCTCGGAATTCTTCTGTTGTTTCCTGTTTCTTCATCTTTTACGAGTGATTGTCCAACTTTTGCTGTCATATTAGAAACAAAGAAAAGATTACTGGATTATTAAATAATATATCACTCCTTCTATCGGCTCGCAACAAGAAATCGGAGAGCTGAGTTCGAATTCCAGTTCAATTCGTTGCATCCATTTACGCGCAAATACCCTTGGGATGTGCGTTGTGGTGCAGTGGATATCGGCTCGGAACGAGAAATCGGAGAGCTGAGTTCGAATTCCAGTTGAATTCATTGCAATAACTTACGTGCAAATACCCTTAGGAAAATTATTAATCAATCTCCTCTACCTCTAACTAGGGGTTAAATAGCAGGACAGATTGGGTTCTATAGCTTTGGTTGGCAACCAGCTTGCTGAAGAAAGAAATAGCAACCTACTGCGAGAAAATCTTCTGCCCAGTCAGTCATGTATCTTTCGAGACATGATCGCCCGTGTATCACGTATGGCATTTAACTGACTGACTGATATGACCACAAGTATCAAAATCAATCCAATGATGAGTAATGCTATTTAAGGTGTAATTGTAATCGCAATATTAACCATTTTTCTATAAGGAATTATTTGTCATTCGTTGACTCACCAGCTAATACTGCTTTCGGTTGAAATTTATAAAAATTTTTCTAATAAAACAATTTTTTAGGAAAACAGGTTTGGAAGTTCAGTAGCTGTTATCACTCTTTCCAGTACTGATTAGATCTTTCCGTCCTAAACTTTTATTCGAAGTAGTCTGGAATGTTAACACCCTTTGTGTGTGTGTGTGTGTGTGTGTGTGTGTGTGTGTGTCAGTATTTTCTCTTCGAGTTACATGTGCTATTCATTTTAGTTGTTGCTACTGTCGGTTGTCCTCAAGTGACGTGGTTTCTGTTATTTGGAATAGTTCTTTGTTGGATTCTGTAGCGCCAGCCTACAGTGTTAAATGAAAGATGATCGTTGCCAAGATCTCAGGCTTCACTTGATAGGCTGAGAGAATGAAAACAGTTACAAGAAAAATGCATAAAAAAACGAGTAGAAATATTTAATCAGGGTATGAAAGTGCTCAAAATAGTTGATGCAAAAACTAGCGTCAACAAATCAGCCAGAGAATCTTAAATTGCTCACGAGAAAATTAATATAGGACTGCTACGTTGTGGTGCAGTGGATATCGACTCAGAACGACAAATCGGGGAGCAGTGTTCGAATTCCAGTTGAATTCCTTGCATTAACTTACGCACAAATACCCTTGGGAAAGGTCTTTTCTCTCCAGTTATGGGTTAAATAATAGAACAGATTGTGTTCTATAACCTTGGCTGGCAACCAGTCTACCGCAGAAAGCAATAGTAACCTACTGCTGGATAATCTTCTGCCTAGTAAGTCATGTCTCTTTCGAGACATAATCGCCCAAAACGTGTATCAGGTATGGCACTTAATTGATTAAATCGGATTAATGATTAACGGATTGCTAGGAAATGCTAGGGATACTAAAATAAAACAAAGTACAGAATTTTAAATACTTAGAAAGTGTTCGACGGAAAGTGCGACACTGAATCCGAAGGTAAATTGGCATGGCCAAGAATCCATTCCAGAAGCTGGGCAGAGTATTAAGAAACAGGAAAATTTCACTAGAAACAAAGAGAGTACTGGATTGCTATGTAATGTCAGTTCTTCAATATGGCAGTGAATGCTGGGCAATCACCTCAAAGATGAAGAAGAGACTTGAAGCAAACAAAGAGACCGCAATTCGAAGAAGCATTGGAATAACGACAGATGTCTTCCAAAGGCTTAGCAAAATATTAAGAAACAAGAAAATTTGGTTAGAAATAAAGAAAAGATTACTGGATTATTACGTAATATCACTCCTTCTATATGACAACAAAAGTTGGACAATCACTCGTAAAAGATGAGGAAACAGGAAACAACAAAAGAATTCTGAGAGTCCTATGAGCTGAACATGTGAGTAACGAGGAAGTTTTAAAAGAAAATTGAAATTTCTAAGGAACATAAAGAGGAAAGAAGGTATAGAGAATTTGACACCCACGTGACACTGAATGCAAGAGAGACAGAGGAAATTAACTAAAAATCCTCCTAACAAACATGAGTTTGTTAGGAGGAAAACAAAAGTGGAATGAATCCATAGCTAAATCCGCTGCTAAGAAATTCAGTTCTCTGTGTAGGGCCAGAAAGTTTTTGCCGTCTGAAACAATTCTGCACATATATATATATATATATATATATATATATATATATATATATATATCCCATCCGCCCGTACATTGAATATTGCTGCCATATCTGGTCCTGCTATCTACCTAGGTGTCCATGAAAAAATCCAACGGAGAATCAGTAATGTGATCGATCTCGACTTAGCAGCTCAGATACAGTCACTTTTTCACCGGCGCAATGTGGCTTCCCTGTGTCTCTTCTACAAATACTTTCACGGCTTCTGCTCCGATAAATTTAGCTCACTGGTACCCCCTATACATGAATTTACTCGAGTCACAAGATTAGCAACTAGGTCCCACCCTTTTACTGTGAAACCAATAAAATTTAAACGCAAATTCTACTCCAAAATCTTCTTTTCTCGTACTTCTCGCCTGTGGAATTCCCTTTCGTTTACTTGCTTCCCCGACAGCTACAATCTCCATGAATTTAAATGTAAAGTCAATAGTCATCTTCTATCTCACTAACCTGCATCCTCTCTCTCTCTCTCATGCTTCTTTCTCCGTCCACTCTACACTCATCAGTATTCTTATTCTTCTCTTACCCACTTCCTGACACCCCCTATAACCTGTCACTCTTTCTCATAACTTTCCTTCTATGTAACCCCCTGCACAACAGTGGTAGTAAAATGCCTTGCTTGGTGCGATATGATTATAAAAAACGCACACACACACACAGATTAGAAGAAATATCAAAAATACAAACCTTAATAAGAACCAGAAAGGGCAGGATATTGAAGAGCGATGATCTCCTACGTCCTGAAAAGACACTGCACATCGAAAGAAGATGTTTATGACATTAAGTTAGTAAAAGTATTTACAGATCGTCTATATTCACTGACGAAACAAGAAATCCCAATTTCCCAATTTCACACTGAAGTCATGATATTAAACCTACTTGAGCAATTTTTTTAAGTGAAGCATACAGGGTGATTGAAAAGTAACTCCCCTTTTTAAAATACTAATAATTTATAATTATTACCAGAAATGGATATGAAACAAAAACGTTTAGCATGAGATTTTATTTAGAATTCAAAATATGCAGCAGATTTCGGTACCAGCTTCTCGAGCCGGCCAACTGATTTCCCCAGGAAATATTGATGCATGGAAGACATAATTTCGCCCTTCAATTTCTTCCAAATTTTAGGTTTGGTACAGTAGATGTACGTTGGGTTCAGTGGATATCCGCTCGGAACAAGAAATAGGGGAGCCGAGTTCGAATTCCAGTTGAATTTCTTGAATTCACTTACGCCCAAATATCCTGAAATTATGGGTTAAATAACAGGACAGATTGGGTTCTATAGCCTTGGCTGGAAACCAGTCTACCGCAGAAAGTAACGGCAAACTACTGCGGGATAATCTTCTGCCCAGTCAGTCATGTTTCTTTCGAGACATGATCGCCCAAGCGTGTATCACGTATGGCACTTAACAGACTGACTGAAAGTAGACAAGCTCATTTAACCAACTCAAAAGGAAAAAGACATATGGTATTAAGTCAGAACTCCTGGCTGGCCATTCGTGCATAAAATAGGGAGTGATTTTTAATCACTCTATGTAGCGACATGTAGTGGACACGCCGACTGTTTTCCTTGGTGGCTTTCGGCCACATCACACTGAAACCCCACCACGTACAATCACGGAAGTTGAGTGAGGTCTAACCTGGATTGTACCTGCAAGTGTGACAGACAGACATAGAAACAAAGGAAAAAAAAACGGAGATATTATTGATCAACATTTCAGGGGAATAAAAACGAAATCTATGACCGGTGACTATTCTTTTTCAAGCACACCCGACAACCAGGGTGGCTAAACAATCCTTATTACAGAGACCTGCTCAATCTGCAGAGTTCAGCCTGTGGTTTATTCTGAAATTAAACTAAATGTATGATCATCACCAAAAAGAAAAAACTAAAATGCTATCTCCAGGTCGGAAATGTTAAAATCAAGCAGGTACAGAAATTTAAATAACTAAAAAGTTTTCTAACAGAGAACGTAATGTGTAATGTGATGACCAAGGATGCATTTCAAAAGCTAATTATTAAAAGACAAGAACATTCTGTTGGAATCAAAGAAAACAGTAGTAAACTATTACGTGATATATGTCCTCTTATATGGCAGCAAATGCTGAACAATATCCTCAAAGATGAAGGAGAGACTCGGAGCAGCAGAAATGTGGTTCTACAGAAGAACTGAAAAAACACTTATATTTTACACCAGGAAAAGATAGTTGAAGTTTCTGAGGCACGTGATGAGGAAGAAGGCCTTTAAAAATCTGATACTCACAGGTCGGATGGATGGGAAAAGAAACAAAGGAAAACAGCGCGTGACATTCTTGATAACCTTCAGCAAATGGATGGTAGAGCAGGACTTTAGAGAAATAGGATGATAAAATATATCAAGAGCTTCAAGCGACAGGAAAATCTGGAGGACCATGATCACCTCTGTTCTGAAGAGACACAGCACATAAAAGAGGAAACTGAGCGGACCTTATTTGTTGGTTGGTTGGTTGTTTTTTTATGGCATGTCAACCTCGGCGGGTCATTTATTGCCAGCTAAATTTTTTTATTTATTACTGGTAATACTTTTTTCTTTCTACAATTTATTGTTGCTTTTTTTTATATATAAATTTTGTGTCTAGTAATACTTTTTTTCTTTTCCAGTATTAAGATTCATTGACAGTGTCCCCAAATCCTACTCTTGTTATTTAACCCATAACTGCAGGGAAGGGACGAATTAATACCTTTCCCAAGGGTACCAGTGCTTAAGTGAATGCAGAGTATTCAATTGGAATTCGAACTCGACTCACCGATTTCTCTTTCCAAGCCGATATCCACTGCACCACAACGCACATCCGTCACTAACCGCTTACAGCACCTGGTATTCCCAAGCGGTCACCCATCTAAGTACTGACCAGGCTCAACTTCGGTGATCGAGTGAGAACCGGTGTATTCAACGTCATAGGCCGTAAGCCGGACCTTAGTTACATTTAAGGGGAGTCAGTGCATAATCTGGTGCTATCATATTCCTTTTTAACAAACCCACAGTCCCAACGACATTTGTATTTGGTCTAGCACAACCATCGACAGTTCCGTCTAGCTACTTTTACTTGGATTAACCCGTGGTATTTTTTTTTTTTTTTCAAAGGCGGTACATGCTGGTTTCACCAATATGACTTGGTGAGGCGATATTAGCGTGCAGAAGTCACATTCCTGATAAATCGACCATGGTGAGATTTAAAGCCGTGTCTCATGACCAGAAAACAAAAAGGGTCTAACCACTAGGGCACGAGTATTCGAACAGACTTTGGTTACAATTAACGAATTAAGTCTCAAATTGCGGGCGTCCAGTAAAAATCGTATTATACGATAGTAACAGGATGCGAGATTATAGCTTATTAGCTAAGATGTTCCAGCGTGATATATATATATATATATATATATATATATATATATATATATTAACAGACTTAAGAGACTGACATAGATAGATAGATAGATAGAGAGAGAGAGAGAGAGAGAGATAGATAGATAGATAGATAGATAGATAGATAGATATTAACAGATTTAAGAGACTGACATAGATAGATAGATAGATAGATAGATAGATAGATAGAAACAAACCTATTTAGAGACTAAGATAGATGAAGAGAGAGAGAGTGACAGAGAACGAAAGGGCTAGTATTGATAAATAGATTGACATTTAGACATGAGCAGAAAAGAATAGATAGATAGATAGATAGATAGATAGATAGATATTAACAGATTGAAGAGACTGACATAGATAGATAGATAGATAGATAGATAGATAGATAGATATTAACAGATTGAAGAGACTGACATAGATAGATAGATAGATAGATAGATAGATAGATAGATAGATTTAAGAGACTGACATAGATAGATAGATAGATAGATAGATAGATAGATAGATAGATAGATAGAGACTGACATAGATAGATAGATAGATAGATAGATAGATAGATAGATAGATAATAACAGATTTAAGAGACTGACATAGATAGATAGATAGATAGATAGATAGATAGATAGATAGATAGATAGATAGATAGATAGATATTAACAGATTTAAGAGACTGACATAGATAGATAGATAGATAGATAGATAGATAGATAGATAGATAGATAGATAGATATTAACAGATTTAAGAGACTGACATAGATAGATAGATAGATAGATAGATAGATAGATAGATAGATAGATAGATAGATAGATAGAAACAAACCTATTTAGAGACTAAGATAGATGAAGAGAGAGAGACTGACAGAGAACGAAAGGGCTAGTATTGATAAATAGATTGACATTTAGACATGAGCAGAAAAGAATAGATAGATAGATAGATAGATAGATAGATATTAACAGATTGAAGAGACTGACATAGATAGATAGATAGATAGATAGATAGATAGATAGATAGATAGATAGATAGATAGATGATGAGACTGACATACATAGATAGATAGATAGATAGATAGATAGATAGATAGATAGATATTAACAGATTGAAGAGACTGACATAGATAGATAGATAGATAGATAGATATTAACAGATTGAAGAGACTGACATAGATAGATAGATAGATAGATAGATATTAACAGATTGAAGAGACTGACATAGATAGATAGATAGATAGATAGATATTAACAGATTGAAGAGACTGACATACATAGATAGATAGATAGATAGATAGATAGATAGATAGATAGATATTAACAGATTGAAGAGACTGACATAGATAGATAGATAGATATTAACAGATTGAAGAGACTGACATACATAGATAGATAGATAGATAGATAGATAGATAGATAGATAGATAGATAGATAGATAGTATTAACAGATTGAAGAGACTGACATACATACATACATACATACATACATACATAGATATTAACAGATTGAAGAGACTGACATAGATAGATAGATAGATAGATAGATAGATAGATAGATAGATAGATAGATAGATAGATAGATAGATTGCAAAAAAATATATGCCCAGAGAATCTAAAACAAATATAAGATGGAAGAAAGGAAATTTGAAACGGCATTATTCTAACGAAAAGCCGAAAATATGCATTCGGTTTTTGTGTCCCCATTTGGTTCCCTGCACATTTTTTGGGAAAAATACTGGTAATTTTCTCCAGTCAGTTTAAGTGTAGAGGATATGACCATTTTTGTGACTGCATTGGCTGTAACATTTATTGTTCGCATCGTCTTTATCTCCCCAGTTGCACGTATTCACTTACAGACTAGTGGGTGTTACATCTGAATTAGCAATAGAACTTATATACAAACTTTTTCTCAAACTTTTACCCTCTTGCTTTTTCATTCTTTACTGTTTATTTCCCCCTCATTTTTTTCTATTTGTCTCTCTTTCTCTGTCGATATATTTTTGTCTCTGTCTCTTTCTTTTTCTCAACCTCCCTCTTTCTCTTTGTTGTCTTATTCACTTTCCCACTTTCACTCTCACTCAGTTTTATTTTGTCTTCTTTTTCAAATGTTTTTTACGTGTCTCTCTCTTTCTAATATTTCTTTTCCTATTTTCCTCCTTCCCTTTCTGTTCTTAATAATTTCTTTCTTCAGTTGATTGAATCTATTTTTGCTCTCTCTCTCTCTCTTTCTTTTCGTTTCTTTCATTCTCTTTCCGTCTATTTTTCTTAATGATTTTTTAAAAAATATTTTTAAAAGTAAAACACTACCTGTCCCCACGAAATTAACTGGGGCTACAAAAGAATGATTTTATTCACATTAAAACTTGCTTTTGTTTATTATTTTTCATTTGTTTATGCATTTCTCGAAAAACTTTCGAATATTCTGGATTTAGTATTTTCGTTTTTTTTGGGGGGGGGGGGTTGTTTGTTTTTTTTTTTTTTCATTTTTTTTTTTTTTAGTAAACGTTTGTGAAAGTTGGCCGCGAAAAACCGATTTTAATCGCAGTCAAAAAAAAAAAATAGAATGCTGAAAAAGTGAAAACCATTAAGTTCTATCTTTTTGATAATAATATCAAAAACAAATAGATATTGTAAACTGTCTGGATCATTCCTATTTTTTATTCATTTTTTTTTTTTTTGTATTTTTTAATATTCAGCTTCAGTTTACCTTGTTAACTTTTAACTATTTTTTCCTTTAAATTACATCATTTTGTCCTCTTTTCTATAATCTTTTTCTTTTTTTTTTTTGTTAATTATTTTTTTAAAAAAATAGAGGAAAAAGAGCAAAATTAAATTTGATTTGTTAAATCTGTGGCAATGTAACAAATTAAATTGATTGTGATGTAACAATATAACATCCTAAAAGAAAGACCCACCCTAACAAAACCTAATGTAGCATGTATTCTTTTGGTGTCGATCATGTGAGTTAGGGAAGGGTTACCTACATAACCGCTTTCCAAAAAGTTAATTCTTCCTATTCTTTCCTTTCTTTTCTTTTCTTTTCTCTCTCTCTCTCTCCAGCCATAAGTTAATGCTTCTGCTTTTTCTTTTCTTTTCTTTTTACTCTCTCACTTCAATCTTCAATTTCCCCCCTCAGTCGTTTTGTGTCGTATATTTTAAGCATATTCTGTTTCTTTTCTTGGATTTCCTCAGGTAGCCTGTGCTTTGCCTGTGTGAACATCAGCCCCGGTCGGCCTATTTTTCCACTGGTACTTTTCCATTCCACGCAACTGTAAACGCCACCCTCATCCCACACGACTGGGATACCTCGTTTAAATCAAGAACATCTCTACTGTCACATTTAAATCATTTCTCTTCTTCCGTAGATGCCAGTGCATACACAAGCCGCGAAACGAGCAGCGAAGGGAGAAAACAAAACAACACCTGTTAGCGTCAAATCAAATCGTGAAGTTTCCAAAACAAACGACCATAAAAATAACGAAAGGTTATTTTGCCAACAAGGTAGGGATTATATTTTTTCTTTTTTGTTTAAAATCTTTTAATTCGTTTTAATGCAATTTTTAAAAGAGGCTTATGATAAAACATTTTTTTTATTCTCAATTAATGAAAAATATCATTCGACACTTAATGTGTATTTATGCAAGTTTCATTGACAAGTTTTTTATTTAATTGTTTGTGTTTTTATGATTTTTTTTTCCTTTTCAGAACTCAAATTATACAAGAATTTTCCAAATGTTTTGCTTTACCGAGCGCTTTCGACTATACTTTTTAGACATTATCAAGGGCGAATTTTATTTTAAGTATAACTGAGAGTTTATGTATATTATCATGTGTATGTTGTATTCCGAACACGGTAAGTACATTGTTGCCATGTTCATAATTGATGTTATTAACTTTAGGATTTTTTTAATTAAAATTTGTATCCCATTTAGCTAGACATTTAAATGGGTATCTACTAAAGAAAAAATAATTTTTAAAGATGTTGAATTAACAAATATAAATCTAGTACTTCATTAAAAATTTCGGAACCAAGCAGTTATGACCGTTCGAGAATTGAAAACGAGAGGGATGTGCTTAAAACTAGTATACAAATGACGACACCCTAGGCGGCCAAGTTGGTTAAAAGCTCGTCGGATCTAACGACGGTTTTTCCTGCAAAGAGCACAGGTTCGAATCCTGCCGGAGAGTGCATTTTTCTTTAATAAGACTTCCCGAATATTCAGGCAGGTTGACGAAAATACTGCTTAAAGAATAAATGGAACGTCTACTCAAATATGGGTATCCACTAAAATAACATTTAAAGCTTTATGTGCGCTTCACAAGAAAGACAAGTTCTTGTGATTAAATGTTTTTTTTTTTTGTTTTTGTTTTTTTTTTTTGCCAAAACTCATTTAATGTAAATTATGAATATGGCCACAACGTTTTGATAGTATTTGGAAAATAAACTAGAAAATTCCTATCACTATAGATGCGATTATATAAAAAAAATGTACATATTAATTGTAAAAGAAAAAAGTTCTTGATAATGTTTAATTAAAAGAATGTCCAAAAGCTTTAGGACAAAACCTCTTGGGCAGTTTTACACAATTTATGCCTAAAAAAAGAAAATACGTGTACCAATGCAAGAAAAAAAATTGAATAAGTTTAATTGCAGTACTTTGTCAGTCGTCCTTAATGAAACATGTACAAAAGCGAGATTGTTGTCAAACTACGCAATTATATTAATTCAGTATTTGGGCAGAAATCTTTTTTAACACCGGCAAATTTGTAGATCTCTGTCATAATTACAAAGAGTATTACCTACGGATGGACAGATGGAAGTTAGGCTACGTTACAAGTTGATCATTACAATCGATAAGTGTATATTTTAAGGTGTGTTTTCATACAAATATTTCTAATAAAAAAAATAATGCATTAAAATCGGCCACGCTACTACTATTAAATATTTAGCATGTTACACTGTTTATGCAGCAGACATAGAATATTTTTTGGTCTGGCGACGATGATGATAATGATAAAAAAATATAGTTGCGAAGATGATTGATTTCTGTTACTGCTTCAAAATCAAGGAATAGTTTGTTAAAGAAAAATTAAATATATCTCAAATCTACTTAAAATGGTTTTCAGAAAAAAATACTTATAAAAATCATTAAGCCATTTTTTTTTTTTACCTCTTATAGTCGGAAACGAAAATCTATTTTTTGCTTAAACCTTTAGGCTATAAATATTATAGAAAAAACGTAATATTTTAATTTGCCATTAATTAATCTTTTTTTCTTTTCTTTTTTTTTTTCTATTTTTCGACTAAGTTGTGTCGTCAGTTAAGATAGCTACTACTATGACTACTATTCACAGCATAATCTATGGAGCAGCTGAAAATACAAAATACAAAGGCTCATTTTTTCTTCTCATAGTTGGCTATTGTTCGAGACTTGTTAATACAAACTTAATTAAAGCAAAGGAGAATAATAACCCACCACACAATGAAAAAGAACAGAAAGAAATCCTTAAAACATATTTGCCACGAGTTTTACACGGCAATGCCATTATGGTTTAAAAAAAAATTATCATGTACTTAGCGTTTGAATACCAGACTGTAATAATCATTCCCGCTGAGGCTATTAGCAACGTATGTGGGCGCCTCGACGTGGTGTGATGGTTAGCAAGCTTGTCTAGTTAGAAATCATAACTGAGTAGTGAGCTTGAACCTCATACTTTCGGCCTTGTGCCACATCTAAGCGGCTCTTAGAAAATCATCTATTAACAAGGTATGTGCAATCCAGTTAACTACGATCTAAGATTGGATGTGCGACTGATATGGCGTACGATCATATCATGTTGGAACACCCGTTCCGGTATGATCACCGAAATTAAGCAAAGCCGAGCCTGGTCAGTACCTAGATGGGTGACAGCTTGCAAATAGCAGGTGGTGTAAGATCAGATGTGCGGATAAGACGTATGGTCATATCACGTTAAAACACCGGTTCACGAACGATCACCGAAAATAAGCAACGTTGGGCCTGGTTAGAATACCAGAACTAATACATGATTGAATGCGCAGCTCATGTAATGGCTAACACTAACAGCTCGTAATTGTTAATCGGAGCTCCGAGTTTTAATTCCAGTCGGGTTTATTATATTCACTTACGCGCAAATACTCTTGGTAAATAATCCCCTTCTTTCCCAGTTATGGGTTAATTAAGACTTGAAGCATAAAATCACTTTACCTCCAAAAACTTCATATACTCTAAATATATTTTCTTGACTTTAAATAATCTGCAAAAGTAATAAATAAAAGAAAAAAAAATCATATTAGTAAATTCATAGATAAAGAAATGGAATCTGTAGAGAGCCGTGAATCTGAAGACAGTCAATAAAACAAGCTGACCGGCTGACAAGAAAAGCTTCTGGGTTAATCTTTATTCTTTAATGGATCATTATCAACATTGGGTTTGTAAACTAGCGTAAGTTCAGTGAACGCCTCGTTTTGAAACGGTGGTTTCATAGCAAATAAGCGAGCATCGTGGACTAGCTCAGACCAGACACCAGGTTCGATCTCTTAGCCAAATTTTATTCGGTTGTTGCCTTTTGTTCTTGACCAACGAGGCAGAGGTGAGGCTGGTTGAGGTCGCGAACAGTGTAATGGGCGTTTCGTCCTATTTGCATTCAAATTCTTTGAGATAGTAGCTGTCAGGGAAGCAAGTATATGGGAGAGAATTCCACATGTGGGAAGTACGAGAAAGGAAGCTAACGGAATAGATGTGGAGGCTGCATTTAGTTGATTTAACTGTAAAATGGTGGGACCTTGTTACCAATCTGGTTGCTCGTGTTGGTTGTGGTGGGGGAGACATCAGTGAGCTAAACTCGTCGAAGAAGGCATGAAAATATTTGTAGAACAGACAGTGAAGCCACATTCCACCGGTGTGAAAGTGACTGGAGTCGAGCTGCCAGGTCGGGACAGATAACGTTACAGATTCTCCTTTGGCGCCTGTGGAGAACCCTGATATGAATTGCAGGGGCACCCGACCAGATATAAGAACAATATTCAGTGCACGGTCGGATGGTTGATTTGTATATGTGCAAGATGAACTCAAGCGGGAGAAACTTCCTGACTCGACACAGTGACCCAACCTTCCTAGCAGTCGATTTAGATATTGATTCAATGTAATGTTTCCACTTGAGGTTGGAAGAGAGTGAGACCGAGGAGGAGCAGATAACGCTTAGTAATTGGAAATCGGAGCGTCATGTTCCATTTCCACGCGGGTTCGTTATGTTGACATGAGCAAATATCCTTGAAAAAGGTATGAATCGCATCTTCTCTCCCTCCCTGCTATGGGTTAATTAGTATGTCATTATTTTCAGATTAATTAAAGAATTAAAGCGAGAAAATATTTTTATTTTTGTGTGTGTGTTGAGGAAACAGCGATTATTTTAAAAAAAATTTTTTTATCATTATTACCTCATCACATTGGAGTAGATAGACTAAACTATCGCCCGGTTCACACTCCACCCATGTCTATTGAACAGGTGTAGAGACTCATCCCTTGTTCCCTGTTTAGAATGTGGTTTCCGGCTTTCTCTTTTCCAATCTTTTCACTCTTACGTAGCCCCCTGCACATCAGTGGCATTACCGCCTTGCTCGGGGTGATATGATTAAAAAAAAAATCACATAAGAAAATTGCAATCTGACTTTAATTAACCCGGAAAAGGTTGATAAACCAACAAATGAAATCATTCACTCATACTGATATTATTTTTATTTTTAGGTGCCGCTGAAAAATCAGAGACGAACGAACACGAAAAGATGTCAAGTGAGTTTTTAGGATATTTTCTTTTCTGTGTTTCAAACTGAGATTAAAGTGGATCTGGGTGAATGTATTTTAATAATACTAACAAAATGTCTACTTTTGATAATTTTTTGCTGCTTTTAATATAACTAAAATGAATACACTTAAAGGGGTTACAGAGTAGTTTGTTGTCTACCAGAAAAACCCCTGAATTAGTATTAGAGCCAAAATTAAATTCTGGAGTTCGAATGTTTATTTGCAAGGCTGACAAAACACAACTTACATTAATAAAAGCAAGTACAGTTCCTGGGGATGTGCGTTGTGGTGCATTGGATATCGGCTCGGAACGAGAAATCGGGGAGCCGAGTTCGAATTCCAGCTGAATTCATTGCATTCGCGCAAATACCCTTGGGAAAGGTATTAATCCATCTATTCCTTCTAGTTATGGGTTAAATAACAGGACAGATTGGGTTCTATAGCTTTGGTCGGCAACCAGTCTACCGCAGAAAGCAATGGCAACCTACTGCGGGATAATCTTCTGCCCAGTCAGTCATGTCTCGAAAGAGACATGATCGCCCAAGCGTGTATCACGTATGGCACTTAACTGGCTGACTGACAGTTCCTGGAAACCATTCCCCCTAATTCGCACCACTCCATTCTATTGAAAGGTCTCAGAAGTAGATAAATTCGTCTAACATCCTGTTCACACTTCTCCCCAGTCTTTAAAACAGGAGTAGAAGCTTATCTCGTTTCCTGTTTAGGACTGTGTTTCCGCTTCATTCGAAAAAGTGTACGTCAACTCTTTACTTTTAATATCTAAATTCGGATATTTTACTTACTATTTGTTTTTTTATTTGTTATTTTTCCCTCAAAACAAGTAGATAGGTTCGACAATCGTCCAGTTCACACTCCTTCGGTCTTTTGAAAAGGAGTAAGGGTTTATCCTTTGTTTCCTGTTTAGGTTTCTGTTTCCAGTTCATTCTCAATTCTCTTTCATTCACTATTGGACATCTCGATGTGGTAACAATTTGTCTTGCTAGGATCTATTACAAGCGAGTAGCGATCTCAATCTTCCCTGGTTTCGGATTTGTGTCACTTCTAAGCAGTACTTAGAAAACGCAGTGCTTTCTGCATTCTGTTGAGGTCGAATGAATTACTCTTATATATTAGCAGTATAGCCCGGCGTTGCTCGGGTGTAATGAAAGCTTTAAAACTAATCCATGGTCCTGGAGCTCAGACTCGGCCTAAAGAATATTTGTGTGAAGTTTGGTGAGAATCGGATAAAAAGTGTGGATTTGTATAAAGGACATACAGATAAACACACACACACACACAAACATCATGCCTTTTATATGTATATATATTATCGATTTTCTGCACTATTGTAAAAACTGCAACCTTGAAATTTCTGAATATCGTTTCTTATGTCTTTGTCTATGAGTGTATCAAATTTGATTAAAATCGGACCACTCATTTTATAACCTGATTTTTTCGATTATTGATTTTCGATATTTATCGGGGGTACCTCAACACAAAACCTAGCTAAGAACACTCGCAGACGCTTATAATGCAACTGTGTAAATTTTCAAGAAAATCGGTTCAGCCGTTTCGGAGTCTATAGGTAACGGACACACACACGCACAGACAAAGTTCCATTTATAAATAAGTTTTTATATATATAAGTTTAGTGAATAATTTCTCACTTTAACTGGGCAGGTTTAGTTTCGTGAAGACGCAGTTATGATGTCGCCGCTCATCAGGACTAGGTTTTTTTCGATCGTTGGGCAGGATCAAAGTGTAGTATCTGTTCTCAGATACTCACTTCCTGATCGTCTGGAAGCAATGACCAGCTAAGAATCATTTTTGACCAGCTTTGACAAGCAATGATCAGCTTTGTACACAGTTACCGGGTAAGCAGGGGCTGGGTAATCGTTGACCAGTTGCCTGAGCGTACGTGCTCAGGTTCCCTCACATTCAAAACTGACCTTGTGTCAGAACTCACTCCAGTGTGTGGGGTGGGGGGGGGGGGTAACTGTTAACATGTTGTTTTTTTAAATTTTTTCTTATATGAAGCTTGGTGCAATATCATATTTTGTTGTGGTCTTATTTGTGATTGGTTGGTTTTCTTTTTATTGTGAAGGAGTTTGATTTCTTTTTATTGCTTTTTAATGTACTAGTAAGTGGGTGTCTGCTTAATTGTTTTGTGTTGAATAGGTGTCCGCTTAAATGCCTTTTACTTATATGTTCTTGTCATTTAGGTTGATCTCTTTTTATTGTCTTGAGCTTTTTCTTACCGTGTTGGTAAGATATAAATATAACTAGCAGTATAGCCCGGCGTTGCTCGGGTGTAATGAAAGCTTTAAAACTAATCCATGGTCTTTGAACGTTGGCACGAAAGACTAAAAAGCAATAGTTGTTTCCATTTAAAGCAAAACAGTAGACTGAAAGGAAAATGAATTGATGTAAGTCAAATTTTGATTTCTTTCCTGGTATCGATATCAAATAAATTTTTTTCGTCGTAAACTGAATTTTGAAGGCTAAATAAGTCCTCTGAGTAAATGGTATCATGGCTGAGACTAAGAAATACAATTATACCTACGTAGAGCCAAACTCGAAGCAAAAACTAAAAGGGCTGAAAAAAGTACAGACATACAGGCAGATAAACACACACACACACACACACACACAAACATCTTGCCTTATATATATATATATATATATATATATATATATATATATCAATGTAATCGATTTTCTGCACTATTGTAAGAACTGCAACCTTGAAACTTCTGAATATCGTTTGTCTTTGTCTATGAGTGTATCAAATTTGATTAAAATCAGACCACTCCTTCTATAAACCGATTTTTCGATATTTATCGGGTGTACCTCGACACAAAACCTATCTAAGAACACTCGCAGACGCTTATAGTACAAATGTGTAAATTTTCAAGAAAATCGGTTCAGCCATTTCGGAGTCTATAGGTAACGGACACACACAAAGTTCCATTTATAAATAAGTTTAGATAGATACGAATATAATTTTAATGTATGCTATATTTATGGGTAAAAGGGCCCAGTATCATAGATAGAACGTAAGTAATTGTTAGAGCATACCCTGAAGTTAAAACCGAGCGGCGAGTGTTAAAACACAATCTTCAGGCTATGTATGTTGCGTGATAAAATATATTTTTAAAGAATGTTACTGTCATGCTATATATACCCACAAGCAAGGCAAGAAGCCACTAAGATGCAAGATGTGAGAGGATATAAGGAAATCTTTATTAAGGCGAGAGAACAAAAGAAGAACAATAATTAAGAAGACAGAATATAACGAATTATATTGCATTTAAATTTTTGAAGATACGTAGCTGATTGGAAAGCAAAAAACCAGAAGACTTCCACAAGCGAGAAGTGCGAGAGAAGAATCTATTATAGTACTTACGGTTACATCTATAAAATAATAAATGAAAAAAATTTGGTAGTTACTGTGATGTTTATTCCCAATATTAGCTGACTTTAGCTAAGTTTGTCACATGACCAAATAAGTGTAGGAAGATTGAATTGGTCCAGGTGAAAAAGGAAGCACTCGTGGGTTTTGGCTAATCTCAATCAGACTCGTGGTTATTATATATATATATATATATATATATATATATATATATATGTAGCATATCTTCATTCAGACATGTTTCATTAAGTAATACAGACATGTTGGGTTTACTTATTTTTATACTTATCCTTTCACGTTGTATAATCGGTTTTTGACGTTAAAGTGAAATGCTGTATATATATATATATATATATATATATATATATATTTTCTTTTTTTTTTTTTTTTTTTAACTGAAGTACTTTCGACCTTTTCTAAAACCATCTTCAGAGGTAAATTTCAAAGGCAAATTTATTGTAACTGCGATAAAATTTCCATTCCGTTATGATAGCGATTTTAAAAACGCACAAATGCTCTGTTATAGTTATCTTAGAATTTTGAAAATAAATCTGTTGACGTTATGAAGTTTTTTACAAAACAAGTGTTTCAATACAAGGAGAGCTAATCTGGAATTGATAGAATATTGGCGAGTTCAGCAGATATACAAAGATAAAAAGTAGTGTAAGACAAGGATGTCTCTTTAATCAGATCTACTCAACCTATAGAGTGAGACAATTCTGAGGGCGCTAGAAATCCTGCGAGGTTTGTCAATGGCAGCTGCAATCTTAACAAAATAAGATACGCAGATTATACAGTGCTGATAGCCGACAAGGAAAGGAAACTAGAAGACCTTCTACATGAAGTAGTTAAAGAAAGTGGAAAGAAAGAACTACATATAAAAACTGAGTGCATGCTAATCAGTAAAAAGAGGAATCCAAAATTCTAACTACAAGTCGGGAATACTAAATTCAAGTAGGTACAGAAATTTAAATACCTGGGAATTGTTCTAAGAAAGGACGGAAAGTGCGGCACCGAGATCCGAAGTCGTATTGGCATAGCCAATGATGTATTCCAGAAGCTGAATAGAGTATTGAGAAACAGGATAATTTCGCTGGAAAAAAAAAAGAAGTGGTTTCTGTCCTTCAATATGGCAGCGAATGCTGGACAATCTCATCAAAGATCAAGGAAAGACTTGAAGCAACCGAAATGTGGTTCTACAGAAGGATGCTGAGAATACTATGGATAGAACATGTGATCAACGACGAGGTTTTGGAGAGGATGAACATGAGAATTAAGCTGATACTTAACATCAGGAAAAGATAGTTGAAGTTTCTGGAACATATATATTGAGGAAAGAGGGCTTGAAGATTCTGATGGTCATTGGTTGGATAGAGGGAAGAAGAGACAAGGAAAAACAACGCTTGATATACTTGCTAGACTTAAGTCGATGGATGGTGGAGTCGGGGTCGAGCGTGATAACAGAAGAGATGTTAAGAGCTACTAGAGTTAGGGAGATGTACGTTCTGGAAGGACATGGCACATAGAAGAAGGTGTAGTATATTGGTGTCACCAGCAAATGATATGGTTGTGATCGTCAAGCCCATCACCCCCCCCCCACATATATATATATATATATATAAGAAAGTGAAAGAACAGGTAGATTAAAATCCACTGTTCAAACCTTTACTTTTTGTTATGCTGCCCTCCTACGAGGAATGGACTCTTCCTCTTACTATATATAATTACCTACGTGAGTTCCAGAGGAAATTAGACATAAATTTTTGCCCGGACTATATGGCCTGGGTTACCCACATTAAAAAGGCCTTGTGCCACATTTTGTCTTAAGTGGGAAGGCAACTAAATACTATTACAGATAGTTAAGTACGACAGCTAGTACGCAGTTAAAGCCAGCTGCTAGTAAGGCAATACGCAGCGTAATTGTACCGTTCGGACTTACTTATTTACTCATTACTAACACTTACATTGTACATATGTTCTTGTTATACTAATACACGGTTTTGAACCAACCTTCTGTTTTCAATGTCTTACTTCCGGCCAAATTGGTCACTACAACTTTGTGAAGTTTAGCCACAACAAATTGGCGACGAAGATCCACAATATTTTGAAAAAGTGTTCGATGCATTAACGGTTATATTTTAGTGAATATTTTAGACGCTATTTTTCGGGTAGTGTTAATTACTTATACCGGCCTGTGCATTTGAGAACCTTATAAAAAGAAATGTACACTCTGGTAGTTTTCTAACTTGCTTCTCCCCAACGTCTGATTCAGCATGCATTAAGCCGCTCGACCCCAGGGCATCAGAGCCAAGCATTTTTAAGCCACACCTATTTACAGAATGCTTTTTTCTCGTTTAAATCTTCTCAGGAATCTATGTATGCTAAATTTATTTTCGTATTTGATCTAAAATAACACGGCTTCTACTTGAAACACGTACATCAACTTGAATATAACGTTTAATGTAACAGGAAAAGGTGTCAGTTTAAAAATAAATCTATTCATTCTTTTTTATTTCTTGATAGCTATTATTTCGCCCTGTGACTTCGGTTTTGTTTTGCCGACCACCCTAGAGTCAAAATGGTGAATGTCTCGTTTCTGGTTCATGGCGGTCTGCATAAAAACTGGAAAAGTGCCGTTCAACGTTGACAAAGCAAGCAAAAGTTAATAGCATTCGAACTCTGGGATTATACCTGTGACCTTGGGTTTCCCCTTTTTTTAATAAGCCGTGTTCATTCAGAACGTAGATAATCACAGCTTGAGACCTTGTGGTTTTTCTGTGCGGCAATGTGTAAAGACAGATATCTATATCTATATATATATATATATATATATATACACACCCTCTTCTTACAAGCCTAGAGGAACTTAAGCAGAGAACTACTGAGTCGTTGGGGAATGTTATGCAAGACCTGCTACAGCACATTCGGCGGGAGCTAGACGACCGACTTGACGTGTGTTGTGTTACAGGCGGTATGCATGTTAAACATTTTTGAAATTTTGTGAAATCGGTTATAAAATTTACATCTCTTTGAATAACTTTTATTGTTCGACAATAATTTTATTTGCCTGTGACATGTACTTACTCAGAGATTCACATTTTAAATGCTGTCAAATTTTTTTGGTGGCAACACCCTGTATTTAGACTAAAGTGGGACAATTTTTAAAAAAATAATTCTTGCTTATCTATATTTGAGAAAAAGCGCACCGCACTAAATCAGTGACTCATTTATAAATTTTACTGTAATTTTATTTATTACTAACATTTTTTTCATTTAATTTTCTGTTAGGTATCACAAAAAACAGCATCCAAAATGGTCGGGCGAATGCCTTATTTCATGAAAATGACGTCCGAGAATTCCTGGGAGATGTTCATAATTTGATCCTTAACAAAGCCCTCTACGATGGCACAGAAAATGATCACAAGATAGTAGACTTTCGTCATCCATTGGAAATGCTGGTAAGTCTTTTTTTTTTTTTTTGTTTCATCGAGATTTTAAGAATAGCTTACCAACAGTGAAATGCGACTGAGGTCATCTTTCAATGTGACTGGTTCCCTGATTAAATAATCTCTTAGTACCTACTCGAGCCTCTCAACAACGACAGGCCGATTCCGGGCGCATTCACTCGGGCAAAAATTCCCTGCATATCGCTGAAGTGGAAACTGTTTTTAAAATTTTCTTCTCGAGAACTCAATCGTAATGAGAGTATAATATATAGATATATATATATATATATATATTAATTAAACGAGTTATTTCGCTGTATAACTTCGTTTTTTCCATAGAGATTTATAGGTTTCAGTCAGTTAAGTGCCATACGTGATACACGCTTGGGCGATCATGTCTCTTTCGAGACATGACTGACTGGGCAGAAGATTATCCCGCAGTAGGTTGCCATTGCTTTCTGCGGTAGACTGGTTGCCGACCAAGGCTATAGAACCCAATCTGTCCTGTTATTTAACCCGTAACTGGAAGGAATAGGCAGATTAATACCTTTCCCAAGGGTATTTGCGCGTAAGTGAATGCAATGAATTCAGCTGGAATTCGAACTCGGTTCCCTGATTTCTCGTTCCGAGCCGATATCCAATGCACCACAACGCACATCCTTTATAGGTTTATAGAACCGAAATTCATAGTAGCTATTTCTGCGTCTTAAGTAGAAACTATAATCATTTAACCTAGTAGAAAAGTTTTGACAATTCTAAATCGAGAATGCTCGCTCGCATCCAAGTGCCGGGATTGTCCTCCTCACCTCCAATTCCCTTTCTCTCTAGTAGTGACGGAGATGGCTGTAAAGGACTAGCCTACTACTGAAGAATTATGTGCAGGAGTTACAGAGAAGTGTTTGATGGCGGACGCCGTTGGGTGAGTCGGGTTCTCTAGACAGTACGTCACAGATCCTCTTCATGTTGAGGCTGAACTCGAAAGTTTCGATCCCCTTTCCACCTACCGGCCGAACACATCAAATTTTAATATTCAACAGAATTGATTCACTTAAAATCTCAACTAAAAAGAAAAACAAGTGAATGGTCAATAGTGAATGTCTGTTCGGCGCTTATAGTCATCAAAATAAAGCGGAGATTAATGGCTGAAGAGACAATCGGAGTCGACATAATTCAAGTACACAAATAAAAATGATTAAGAAATTGGTACATATTGCGTCGCAGATGTACGAATGCAACGTCATACTTCACGTCTTGGCTTGTTTTTAAGCGGAAAATCCCCGCAAAAGAATACGAACTCTGTAAACAGATGGTTTAATTAAATATGGAGAAAGCAGACGACAAACAATTGAATCAATGCACCACCTGAACCTCTGTAATTCATGGTTAAGAGGGAAAATTGCTAAAAAGGAAAAAAGAATTCATAACGAAAAATAATTTAATGAGAAGTATATTAAAAGGATGTGTTTTACGGTGTAATGGATATCGGCGTGAAATGAGAAATCGGAGAGCCGAGTTCGAATTCCAGTCGAATTCGTTTCATTCACTTAGACACAAATACTACTGTGAAAGATATTAATTCACCTCTTCTCCCTCCAGCTATGGGTTAACAGGACAGATTTGGTTCTATAGCCTTGGTTGGCAACCGGTCAACCGCAGAAATTAATAGAAATGGACTACGGGAAAACCTTTTGGAAAGAGAATTGATCGCCCAAGCGTGTATCACGTATGGTAAGTAACTGACTGATATTAAAAGTCAGTCAGTTAAGTGCCATACGTGATACACGCTTAGGCGATCATGTCTCGAAAGAAACATGACTGACTAGGCAGAAGATATTCCCGCAGTAAGTTGCCATTATTTTCTACGGTAGACCAACCAAGGCTACAGAAGCTAATCTATCATGTTTGACCCATAGCTGGAGAGAAGAAATGGATTAACACTTTTCCCAACGGTATTTGCGCGTAAGTGAATGCAATGAATTCAACTGGAATTCGAACTCGGCTCTCCGATTTATAGTTTCGAGTCTATATCTACTGCGCCACTGATATAAAATATAAATGTTCAGACACTTTGCGATATGTTTTATTTTTTTTATCCGTCAGTCACTATATATTACAATTATAAAGACTTTAAGCCCGTGAAAATAGTTGTTAAATGCTAGTTCTCCAAGGTACAACCGATCGATGTAGGATCCCCCCACCAAAATTTTGCTTCACGGTCAAATCCTCTTTCTACTTATATATAATGATCTGCCGAAGAGCATACTCCGATCATTTTTTAATATCTATGCTGATAATACAACGGTATATGATCGCACCATCAAGAGCTTGGTAGCTTATTTCATCTTTAACCACAGGTTAGTGGGTGTCGGAACTGGTTGGTCACATTAAATTCTTCGAAAACCCAATGACGATCTATCATCACCGAGCAGGCTTTCATAATGGTATAATTGCTGTGATGTTAGCAACTTTTAACAGGAACAAAGCAGTGCTAACATTAAACGAGTTACTCATCATTTAAAGACAAAGATCTTCGACACTTAAATCCTACGTTATATGCTGATAGTCATTAAAATAAAACGGGTATTAATGGCTAGAGACCATCGGAGTCGACATAATTCAAATACACAAGTAAAAATGCGTAAGAAATTAGTACATATTGCGTCGCAGTTGTCCGAATACAGCGTCAAACTTCACGTTTTAACTTGTTCTTAACGGAGTTACTCATCATTTGAAGACAAAAATCTTCGACAGTTAAATCCTACGTTAAATGGTTATATGGTTTTGATTATGTTAACTCGGCGACCATATCAATGAGCTACTAAATATTACCAAGCCAATCCCATCAGTTAGCAAGTCAAGAGTTCTTTAACTGTATAGTCATATCAAAAGATCAACTCATGGCGTGACTAAGTTATGCCTAGAAGTTAGTCGGTCAGAAAAGCAAAGGTTGACAGTCAAAACGCTGGGTTGAAAACAAAGATCTTCGACACTTATATCCTACTAGTTTCGAGTGTGTTAACTGAACCACAAAGTCGATTTAATCCTGCAGCCCATTTCTTCACAATTAGGTGTGTTCTCAGCAAGTGTTTTATGTCCTCATGGATTTTTCTTTCTTTTGAAGATATTTTATGATTGCTCAGGCCACTGTTTTGTCTATTTTTAAATTTGTCGCACACCGTACACTTTTGTATAAACCTCACCTGCACAGAAAATAAGACAGAAATTTGAATTAGTTTTTTCTAATTTTATAAGAAGCGATAGTGTTTTGGCACAGCAAAAACGTTCAACTATAGCTCATTTTAAACGGCCCTTGTAATAGATATTATAAGAATTCTAGAGAAGGTCGAGGCCAAGGAACGGGCATCGACACTCAAGACATTCAATTCTTCCCTCCTCCCGACTGCTTAGTACCATTAGACACCCCTGTGGAATTTAGGTCCGCGGTATCACCTCACTTGATGTTGCTGCTGCAGTTTCTGGTAGCAAGTAAGTTGTAACGGGTGGAGTTACAAGTTGAACGTCTGAATCCTTTTTCTGCATCAATCAGGAGTGCCCAAGTTTAATTTGTAGAGCTTGAATTGGTATGGAAGTTGATGTTTTTCTTTCAATATCCTTTTCAGTTTGGCTATCGCTGTTGTAACGATCAGTGTGCAGGTTTCTACGTTGCAGATGTCATCTTTTATATATACACTTAAATACAGACATGTTTCATTGAGTTAACTTTCTTAAAAAAAAAAAAAAAAACTATAAAGGCGACTTAGTTTTCTTGATTTTTTTTTTTTTTTTTTAATCGTATCACCCCGAGCAAGGCGGTAATGCCACTGATGTGCAGGGGACTACGTAATAGCGAAAAGACTGGAAAGGAGAAAGCCGGAAACCACGTTCTAAACAGGGAACAAGGGATGAGCCTCTTAACCTGTTCAATAGACGTGGGTGGAGTGTGAACCGGGCGATAGATCTATCTACTCCAATTTAAAACAACTGCAAAAATATTTAATGAACAACATTTTTGTGCGGCTTTATCACCAGATTTTACCACAAATATGATGTGAGTTACTAGAATATGAAACAAACTTCAGAAGAAAAACGCTGTTCACGATTCTGTTACTGTTTCTTAAGCACGTGTTTATTTTTCCTTTACGGATATGTGAGACAGTCCGTTAAATACGTGATACACGCTTGGGTAATCATGTCTCGAAAGAGATATATGACTGACTGGGCAGAAGATTATAAGGTAAGTAGGTTACCATTACTTTCTGCGGTAATCTGATTGCCAGCTAAATCTATAGAGTAGCCAATCTGTCCTGTTATGTGACCCATAACTGGAGGGAAGAGACGGATCAATACCTTTCCCAAGGGTATTTGCGCGTAAGTGAATGCAAGGCATTCAACTAGAATTCGAACTCAGCTCCCGCAATTTTCCGTTCCGAGACTATATCCCCTGCACCACAACGCACATTCCACTTGAATATGGCATGGTTTTGGGATTTGTGTTGTGGTGCATTGGATATCGGCTCGGAACGAGAAGTCGGGGAGCCGAGTTCGAATTCCAGCCGAATTCATTGCATTCACTTACGCGCAAATACCCTTGGGAAAGGTATTAATCCGTCTATTCCTTCCAGTTATGGGTTAAATAACAGGACAGACTGGATTCTATAGCCTTGGTCGGCAACCAGTCTACTGCAGAAAGCAATGGCAACCTACTGCGGGATAATCTTCTGCCCAGTCAGTCATGTCTCGAAAGAGACATGATCGCCCAAGCGTGTGTCACGTATGGCACTTAACTGACTGATCTCTAAGACGAAGCTTTTCGTCAATTCCTTCATTACCTTTTTTCCAAATTCGTCTGGGTTTTTTTGTTTTTTTAAATTCCTAATAAACATTTTTCAACTTTAAGTCGATTCAAATGAAATAGTAATTAATCATATAAATTTTCTAAATTGAGTAAAATTATGCTTTGCAGAAAGAACTTCAATTGGACATTGGTGATAAGGGGTGCGATCATAAAACCCTGCTCGGCTTCTGTGACAAGCTTATTCAGATGAGTGTAAAAACCGGTAAGGCAAACCTGTTTCTACTTATTTTGCTACTCTTAGCTTTACTTCTATTTCTTAAATAGTACAAACGTTTTTCCTTTGATATGTCCTTTAATTCAAATACGCACATGTACATTACAATTTATATCTAACTAGCAGTATAGCCAGGCGTTGCTAGGATGTAATGAAAGCTTTAAAACTAATCTATGGTCCTGGAGCTCAGACTCTTTGGACGTTGGCACGAAAGACTAAAAAGCAATAGTTGTTTTCAGTTAAAGCGAAACCGTAGACTGAAGGAAAAATGAATGGATGTAAGTCAAATTTTAATTTCCTGGTATCGATATCAAATAAGTTTTTTTTTTTTTAGTCGTAAACTGAAATTTGAAAGCTAAATAAGTCCTGAGTAAATGGTATCATGGCTGAGACTAAGAACTACAATTATACCTACTTAGAGCCAAACCTGATGCAAAAACTAAAATAAGTGGACTGAAAAAAATAGACATACAGGCAGATATACACACACACACACACACACACACAAAACATTTTGCTTTTTATATATATATATATATATATTATCGATTTTCTGCACTATTGTAAGAACTGCAACTTTGAAACTTCTGAAAATCGTTTCTTATGTCTTTGTCTATGAGTATCAAATTTGATTAAAATCAAACCACTCCTTCTAGAAACCGATTTTTCGTTTAACGATTTTCGATATTTATCGGGTGTACCTCGACACAAAACCCATCTAAGAACACTCGCAGACGCTTATAGTACAACTGTGTACATTTTCAAGAAAATCGGTTCAGCCGTTTCGGAGTCTATAGGTAACGGACACACACACAGAGACAGTTCCATTTATAAATAAGTTTAGATTTATATAACATAGGTCTTCATGAAATAGGCATCTATATGATCGGGGCATTTTGACGTGATGTAAAAGTTAGCAAGCTAGATCAATTAAAACTGAGTAACATTCTAACTGGGTGCTTTATACTTTAGACCTTATACCACATCTAAGCTAAGCTTAGAAAATCATTAGAACACTTCGACAAGGTATGTTGGTTAGCGAGCTTGTTTTCCTTGATCAGTTACAACTAAGTTGCGAATTCGATCCTCACTGGATGCCCCACACTTTCGGCCTTGTGCCATATCTAAGCAACGCTTACAAAATTACCATAGATCATCTCGGTTTGGTTTAAACGTTAGCAAGCATGTCTAGCTTGATCAATAACAATTGAGTAGTGACGTCGATTCTCAATGGTTGCTCTACACTTTCGGCTTTGTGCCACCTTTGAGCTACGTTTAGAAAACCACCACACACACACGCACACACACACACATATATATATATATATATATATATGTGCGTGTTCAAAACTTCGGTGGCGTGGATAGAGGACATACTCTGCATAATCAACAGCAGATCTCCTATAAAACTCTGCTCAGGCCTTCGCTCTGGAGAGGACAATCCAGCCTTGCCTTACTGCGATGACAATACACAGGAAACAACAATCTACTGACAGGAGGATTCTAAAAGGTACGGGGAACTGGCAAGATGTCGACCTTATCTTCGCTTCAAGACATTTTGCAGAAGAGATAGAAAGGCGATAGACTTACATATTGATAAGTGGGAAGACGTCGCTAGGGGTCGCTTACGCTGAAGACACAATGTAGAGCGAGGAGAGAAAAACGGAACCTTACCGTCGGAAAGAAGCGTGTTCGAAAGAAAGAAAACAATATGACATTATCAGAGGAGAGCGTCTTCACATGCTATCGTTTCAATCGTCACTTCCGTGTAGACCTATACGTAACAAATGATACGCCATCATGAACAGCTTAGACTCTTTAGAGGCAGGTCCATGGGGTTTCCCGAAACCAACGAATATCATAAGAAACATCATCTGCACGTGATTTATTTAATTGTTAATTTTCTCTGCGGTATCTAATGATTAAAAATTATGTGGATTATACGAGAGTCATTCAATAAATAAGGTGAATTTTTCGGTATAAGGACTTCTAATAAAGATAGAAACTTACTTTTTTTTTTGTCTTTTGTTTTTTTGTTTTTTTTTGTTTTTTTTGTTTTTTGTTTTTAATTTTTTCCTTAATTTTTTCAAAGGGATTTAATTTTTTTGGCAGATTGAAAAAAAAAAAACAATGAGAGTTTTGGAGATTGACAAAGATGACCGACCAAGAAGCATGCTCCAGTATTGAACAGAGGTCAGTTATCAAGTTTTTGGTTGCTGAAGTGTGCAAACCAGCTGAAATTCATAAGAGAATGTCAACTGTGTATGGTACCACATGTTTCATCCCAAAAAATGTCTACAAGTGGGCTAAATTGTTTAGGACGAAGCAGTGTTGAGGATAAAGACAGGCCTGGGAGGCTTACAGAAGTGAGGTCTCCTGAGGTAATCGAATCAGTCAATGACCTCATTCAGTCTGACAGAAGGGTGACAGTGGATGACATTGCAGGAACTTTGAGCCCATCTGTTGAACAAACGCAGGGGTCATCAGTCCCATAGAGTAGCCTTGCTTCAAGACAACACAAGGCCTCACACAGCAGCCCAAACGGTGCTGACCATCAACGAGCTGGGCTGGGAACTGCTCCCACATCCCCCTTACAGCTCAAACCTTGATCCTTCAGACTTTCACCTGTTTGGTCTCTTGAAATCGTTCACGAGAGGCATGAAGTTTGACAGTGACGATGAAGTCAAAAGTGCTGAGAGCGATTGGCTGAGACACCAGTCCAAAGATTTTTACGCTTAGGGAATACGGAAGCTTGTGCACAGATGGGAAAGGTGTGCGGCACTGTTGGAAGACTACGTTGAAAAATAAAAAAAAAAGCTGCTATCTGTATTAGAAGTCCTTATACCGAAAAATTCACCTTATTTATTGAATGACCCTCGTATAAAACATTTAGAAAATTTCACAAAGAATATTACAGGGGCCCGACAATATTTTTCGGACATTTTAGTATTCGACTTTCCGAGTACCATAGAGTGGCGAAATTCTTTTAATAGAATAGCATAAACATATAAAGACAATACCTGTAATAAAAATGGAAGAAAATCGATTAGGTAAGGAAAAATATTTATTTTTCATCATTTTTTACAAAACACACGCGACATTATTTTTCGGACATCGTTGAAAAACTGTTAATAGTCTGTAATATCACTTTTCTTCTCAATAACTTTTATCAATCTCTCTTCATAATGATCAAACATATGCACAATAACATCTCTACGTGTTTCTATTAGTTGTTTTTTGGCATCTAGTATCCGTTCCCATAGTTGAGCCTCTTTCGTTATTTCAGGTCCATCATAGACAAGTTGCGCAAGCATTTCCCAAACATTTTCTATTAAATTTAGATCTGGGCTTTTTTGCAGGCCATTCCAAAGTAGTCATATTCACTTTAGCCATCCATTCTTTCATGAGTTTTGACACATGGATGCTGCAATTGTCTTGCTGTAGAACGAAATCATTCCCTATCTCTCTTCTTATCCTTGGTAGGGCTTTCTAGTCCAGCAGCTGTTTGTAGCTTTCGCTGTTCTGTCGTCCTTTCAGCCACTCCAACCATATATTTCCATTAGCAAAGATCATACCCCAAACCATAACTCCTCCTCCTCCTCCCATCTGTCGTTTATTCAGTACAGCAGGCTCACCCCGTCTCGACCAAGTACACCATCCATCGGGCCCATCAAACTTGAAACGATTCTCATCAGTAAATATAACCTTCTTAAAGTCAACATGCTTTGTTAACCACCTTTTAGCACACTCCAGTCTTGCTCCTTTGTGTTTCTTTGTTAGTGTAATTTTTTCTTAGCCTTTGCATACTTCAAACCAATCCTATGCAGCGTTCTTTGTACTGTTCGGACGTTTACATCCAATTCACATTTCTCATTCACTTTCCTTGCTGTAACTTTTTCTCCAGATGTCAAAAGCCGTGTCACAGTCCTCTTCATTCTCCTTTCTGTCCTCTTGCCAATTGATCTTTTCCGTCCTCTCTTCTTTTTCCGCTCGGAGTTTGTCTTCAGCATGTATTCGACCGTTGATTTCGACAGCTTCAAATCCATGGCAATCCTTCTGATGCTGAGGCCACCATCCCGCTTCTTCCGTGCCAAACAAACGACTTTTTTTGAATGCATTTTACCTCATTAAACTTAATTGTTTTGTCAGTAAAATAGAACAGATAATTGATTCTAATGATGACAGCTAAGTGTACAAGCAGAAAATTTGCATACAGCAACATGTACATGAACTTAGCTCTTAATAAAATAGGATTTTTTGTCATGTTCGAAAAATAGTGTCGCGCAAGTTTTCGCAAAAATCACAAAAAACTAAAATTATCAAAGCCAAACTAAAAAAAATGATTACACTAGTAGTGGATTTTCACTCCTCAACTACGTACTTACAATCTGAAAAGTTTTTGGCACTAGTAACCACCTTGAAGTACTTTTTTCAAAGTGTCCGAAAAATATTGTCGGGCCCCTGTATACAGACGAAAGTAGCCATCACCATTGGTTTGTGAAAAGCCGTCACCATTGGTTGGTGATATGGCTTCTGTGAATAAGAAAACAACGGTACCAATGTACTAAATAAATTCTTTAAAAAAATCTAAAACAATCTAATTGGTACATAGGTAAAATTTTTTTTACAAAATATTTAACAACAAAATAAAAATAAAGTCACACATGACTGTATTGGTTTTGGGTTATCAGTCAATGTGTTGAAGTCCTTACAGCAAATTCCGTTTTGATCAAGTATAACGAAAACTACTCTCACTCTATATACATTTTTTACATTTAATACTGTTTAATTTCAGGCAAACCTGGCTTCTATAACCAACTGTTTGGCTTTGTTGATCCCTATGGTTTGGCTGGTTCCTGGGTGACAGACTCGATGAATACTGCTCTGTAAGTATACTTACATTTACACTAGCAGTATAGCCCGGCGTTGCTCGGCTGTAATGAAAGCTTTAAAACTAATCTATGATCCTGGAGCTCAGACTCAGCCTAAAGAATATTTGTGTGACGTTTGGTGATAATCGGATAAAAATTGTGGATTTGTATAAAGGACATACAGACAGACAGACAAAAAACACAAACATCTTGCCTTATATATATATATATATATATATATATATATATATATATATATTTCTGTACTATTTTAAGAACTGCAACCTTGAAACTTCTGAATATCGTTTCTCGTGCCTTTGTCTATGAGTGCATCAAATTTGATTAAAATCGGACCACTCCTTCTATAACCCGATTTTTTCGATTTTTCGATATTTATCGGGGGTACCTCGACACAAAATCTAGTTAAGAACACTCGCAGACGCTTATAGTACAACTGTGTAAATTTTCAAGAAAATCGGTTCAGCCGTTTCAGTCTATAGGTAACGGATATACACACACACACACACACACACACACACACACACACACAGTTTCATGAGTAAGCAATGTTTCTTCTATGATTGATATATCATATAGTCTCTTTTTTGACTTCTCAAACAAAATGCTGGGACCACGGTGTCTAGACGAACGATGTTGGCTGGTGACCTATTTTCAGTCAGTCAGGCAGTTAGTTACGTGCCATACGTGATACGCGCTTGGACGATCATGTCTCGAAAGAGACATGACTGACTGGACAGAAGATTATCCCGCAGTAGACTGCAATTACTTTCTGAAGTAGACTGGTTACCAGCCAAGGCTATAAAACGCAGTCTGTCCAGTTATTTGAACAATAACTGGAGGAAGGGGACGGATTAATACCTTTCCCAAAGGTATTTAGGCGTAAGTGAATGCAAGGAATTCAACTGAAATTCGAATCCGGTTTCCCAATTTCTTGTTCCGAGCCGATATTCACATTCGTGATACTCGCTTTGGGCGATCATGTCTCGAAAGAGACATGACTGACTGGGCAGAAGATTATTCCGCAGTAGGTTGCCTTTGCTTTCTGCAGCAGACTGGTTGCCATCCGAGGCTATAGAACCCAATCTGTCCTATTTAATCCATAACTAGAGGAAAGATACGAATTAATACCTTTCCCAAGGGAATTTGTGCGTAAACTTCATGTATTCGATGGTTTTCACTGCTACCGCCACGACGACGATACTTCTGAAAACTTCTGGGTCGACGCTTAAAACTTTCAGCTCAAATCATAAATGCTTTTCATCGGGGTCCACTCAACCCGACTTCTTCACTAAAATCAGTTTCACATAATCATTTCATAATCCTCTTCTTCACTTTGTTTGTCTCTTCACCGTCAGCAACAACAAATAAAATCTCCTACAAACCACTCCGTCTAAAACAATAAGACCAGGCCCAAATGTAAATAAAATATAATCATATTTTATTTTCCTTTTACATACAAAGACATTTTCGCTGACATGCCATGTGTTAGGGGTCGTTTAATCAGAGTTGTCAGTACCCCACATCAGAGAGACGCCGATTTTACTCAACTATACGCTTCAACAGTTGTACCAGACTCTTGCAAAATCAAATTGCAATTTCTACTAAAAATTTTCTAACCGTCAGCTTGACGTCGCTTCCGTAACATTGACAGCTATTTTCCGGTCAGTTAAGTGCCATACGTGAAACACGCTTGGGCGATCATGTCTCGAAAGAGACATGACTGACTGGGCAGAAGATTATCCCACAGTAGGTTGCCATTGCTTTCTGCGGTAGACTGGTTGCCGACCAAGGCTATAGAACCCAATCTGTCCTGTTATTTAACCCATAACTGGAAGGAAGAGACGGATTAATACCTTTCCCAATGGTATTTGCGCGTAAGTGAATGCAATGAATTCAACTGGAACTTGAACTCGGCTCCCCGCTTTCTCGTTCCGAGCCGATATCCACACTATTTTCCGGTACAAAACTTAAATATGGAACATAAATCTCTGACCCCAGTAGACAAAATAAGAATCCAAATCCGAAAATGTTTTCTTTTTGCGCACCTGGCTGACATTTTTCAACAAAATACATTTCACTCAAATCTCAAAATATCTCACCAAGAGCAAATGCTTTTCATTGTCAAAAATTTCACCATTCTCAAAAATATCGTCTACTGAATATTTAACGCGATCATATTAGGTTCAAACACTGGTCCTCGTACGATCACCAAAATTAAGCAACCTCGAACCTAGTCAGTGCCTAGATGGGTGACCGCTTGAGAATACTAGCTGATCTAACATTAGATGTACAGGTGGTGTAATGCTCCAAATTGGATTTATATATTCACTTACACTCAAATACCATAGGAAAAATTTTGAATCCCACGCTTTTCCCCCAGGGTCACCTCGGCATGGTATAATTATTAGCAAGCTTGTCTTGCTAGAATGATTACAACTGAGTAGTGAGTTCAATCCTCACTGAATGTCCCATACTTTAGGAATTGTGCCACATTTTAGCTTCGCTTAGAAAATCACCACCTCCGTTATCCCTCTGCTATAGGTCAATTAGCAGAAATTGTATAAGTAAACCGATATTATCTCCAAAAAGATTCTTACAATCTAAAAGTACATTATCGCTTTAAATATCCTTCAAAGGGTTGAAAAGCCATAAAAATCAATAATTTAAACTAGTTATAAATTAATTTTACTAAGTTAACGTGATTTAAATCGACGATTGCGTTTATAAATCGTATAAGTTATTGTATATTTTTTAAGTGTTTATTAAAACCTTTGCCCTTAAATTCGTTCAATTTCCTGGTTTCAATTTTCTAAATATAAATTATTGATGCAATAAAATCTTTATTGTCGTTTTTATTTTTCACCATTTCGTTTCATTTTTCTTCTTAGACATACATACGAGGTCTCCCCGGCATTTACTATGATTGAACATTACCTCATCCAGAAAGTGTGCAAAATGATTAGTTTCAATAATGGAGACGGAATATTTTGTCCCGGTAAGTTGTTTCTTGTCAACGTTATTTTAACTTACACCGCCAACCAAGTACAGTATATCTTTTTTCTTCTTCTTTTATACTCAATGTTCTTTCATAACGTGAAATATCATAGTTCTCTACATCATCCTGTCTTTTTTTTTTTTTTTTTTTGTTGCTCTAAGTGATTTTCAACTAGGCTAACTTAGTGCAAATTCAAATGCGTGATCACGGCCTTCCTCACCTTCCACATACAGGCAGATAAACACACACACACACACACACACACACACACACACACACACACACAAACATCTTGCCTTTTAGATATCGATTTTCTGCACTATTGTAAGAACTGCAACCTTGAAACTTCTGAATATCGTTTCTTATGTCTTTGAGTGTATCAAATTTGATTAAAATCGGACCACTCCTTCTATAACCTGATTTTATCGATTTTCAATATTTACCAGGAGTACCTCGACACAAAACCTAGCTAAGAACACTCGCAGACGCTTATAGTACAACTGTGTAAAATTCAGCCGTTTCGGAGTCTATAGGTAACGGATACACACACACACAAAGTTCCATCTATAAATAAGTTTAGATACTATTATAATTTTGGAAATTACCCTTTCTTCTTCCTCTTTCATATTTCCTTTTCGCATTTCTTTGATCTGTTACTAAATTATCCAGATAGTTAAATTTATGTGCCAGCTTGCTTTTGACGTCTCTGATGTGTCTTCTCTGTCGTTACACGCGATCAAAACAGAATAGACAATGATTTAAGAAGTATTGGCTGGACGTAATGCTCGTGCTAAGGACGAGACAATCCGAACTGTTATAAGATTTATTTTTTTATTTATAAAATTATTTGAACAATTGTATTCATGTTTTGTTTTTGATTTGTACACTGTTAAAATATAGGATTAATATAATTTCCTTTTCTCTCCCCAGGTGGCTCGTTTGCAAATATGATGGGCATACATTTAGGCCGATATAAAATGAACCCCAACTTCAAAAAAACTGGCATGTACAACCAAGAACGAATGATTGTCTATGCATCAGAGGGGGTAAGTATATTCTACCACATTTAATAAAAAGAAAGAAATATCTATTTTACGATAGGAAAAATAGTAAGTTATATATGCACACATTCATATGCTCGTATAAGCGTAATCTTGAGTAAAACTCGCGCGTTAATTTTTTTTTTTTAATCATTTCATCTCAAGCAAGGCGATAATGCCACGAAGACGCAAGGGAGCTACTAGAAGTGAAAGAGAATGAAAAAGACTTTAGAAGGAACTAAAAACACAGCCCTAAAAAAGAAATGAAGAAATAAACCTCTTCTACTTTTCTGAGGGCGTAAGAGGTGTATGAACCGGATGATAGGCGGATTTATCTAAAAAAATAAATAAATAGTAAATAAAATTTCAGTGTTCAGGTGGAAGCATTAGAAGTATAGAGTTGAAGAAGACTTTAGAAAGAACCAGAAACCCAATCCTAAATAAGAAAGAAAAGATAGCACTCTGCTATCAAAAGAACGAGGAAGAACGTAAATGGGATAATAGGCTTATTTTGATTTCCCTTTTCCCTTTTTTCCTTTTCCCTTTTCCCTTTTTTCCTTTTCCCTTTTTCCTTTTCCCTTTTTTCCTTTTCCCTTTTTTCCTTTTCCCTTTTTTCCTTTTCCCTTTTTTCCTTTTCCCTTTTTTCCTTTTCCCTTTTTTCCTTTTCCCTTTTTTCCTTTTCCCTTTTTTCCTTTTCCCTTTTTTCCTTTTCCCTTTTTTCCTTTTCCCTTTTTTCCTTTTCCCTTTTTTCCTTTTCCCTTTTTTCCTTTTCCCTTTTTTCCTTTTCCCTTTTTTCCTTTTCCCTTTTTTCCTTTTCCCTTTTTTCCTTTTCCCTTTTTTCCTTTTCCCTTTTTTCCTTTTCCCTTTTTTCCTTTTCCCTTTTTTCCTTTTCCCTTTTTTCCTTTTCCCTTTTTTCCTTTTCCCTTTTTTCCTTTTCCCTTTTTTCCTTTTCCCTTTTTTCCTTTTCCTTTTTTCCTTTTCCCTTTTTTCCTTTTCCCTTTTTTCCTTTTCCCTTTTTTCCTTTTCCCTTTTTTCCTTTTCCCTTTTTTCCTTTTCCCTTTTTTCCTTTTCCCTTTTTTCCTTTTCCCTTTTTTCCTTTTCCCTTTTTTCCTTTTCCCTTTTTTCCTTTTCCCTTTTTTCCTTTTCCTTTTTTCCTTTTCCCTTTTTTCCTTTTCCCTTTTTTCCTTTTCCCTTTTTTCCTTTTCCCTTTTTTCCTTTTCCCTTTTTTCCTTTTCCCTTTTTTCCTTTTCCCTTTTTTCCTTTTCCCTTTTTTCCTTTTCCCTTTTTTCCTTTTCCCTTTTTTCCTTTTCCCTTTTTTCCTTTTCCCTTTTTTCTTCTTCTTTTATACAATAGCCCGATCCGGCCTTAAGCTGGGTCTACGGGATATTTTTAGCTGAGCTTAAGGGATAGGAACCCTCACTTTAATTGACCTTGTCTCATTCACCTTGGTGAAAAGGTGGTAAAGCCTGAGGACAGTAATTGTACTCACTAGCAGTATATTTATTTCACACAGCGTGTTTTGTATTTGTGGATATACTATTATTCCCAACCTCCGGTTTTTTTTGGGGGGGGGGGGGGTTAATCATTTCACCCCGAGCAAGGCAGAAATGCCACTGATGAGCGGGAGGCTACATAACTGTAAAAAGATTAATTAGAAAAGAGTGAGGAGTACAAACTAGTTAGAAAGGAGCAATAGAAAGCTGAGAATGCAGGTGCGATGACAGATACATAGGTGGAGAGAAAGGGAAGGATATACGGGGTTGAGGAGCGAGCTAGAGTCCAGTGGTTAATAGATGAGTATTGACATTGAATTTAAACTTCTGGAGGTTGTAGCCGTCAGGAAAGCTAGAATATGAGAGCGAGTTCCACAGGCGGGAAGTGCAAGAGAAGAAGCTGCAGGAGTAGAATTGTCGTTTGCATTTGGCTAACTTGACTGTGAATGGGTGGGACCCAGTTGCCAGTCTGGTTGCACGAGTAAACACCCGTTGAGGAGGCACCGGTGACTTTTGTTGATATATTATTATTCCCAACCTCTGTTTTTTTTTGTTTTTTTTTGTGTGTGTGTGTGTGTGTGATTACTCAAGCAGGTCACAACAATTACTCTGTTGTTCAACAATCAAGAAGCATTTTCTTAATTGGACAGAAGTTGACACCAGTAAAACTAACGGGTGCTTAAGTAGGGTAATAATAAAGGACCGTGATTATTTAACTTTTTCTTTTATTAAACTACAAGTATTTGCTATGCCACAATCGATGTAATCATTAAAAGCGAAAAAATAATTTGAATGCATTTCTATAGTAAAAAATTTTTTTAATTATTTTCATATATACTTTCAAGATCAACTGTATCACTATCAAAGCATCCATTAAAATGAATTCTCTTACATATTTTTTAAATAATCGTAATTTGTATAATAAACTACATTCCAATTAATTTATTATATATACTTTTATTATCAACCGTTTTACTCTTAATATTAAGTTGTTGTATAAATTTCTTTTTTATTTATTTTAATACTTACTATTTATTAACAATTCTGAGGAATCATTCAATAATTTATTCCCCCTCATTGTTTACTAAATCCTGCCAACGACCCACTAACTGTTCAACGCCTCAATGATTACTAGGTTTTGATTCTCGATTGAACCGTCTCTGAAATTATTAAGAAACAACCGAGAAATGTTGTAGTCTGATGCGACTAAATAAAAAAGAAAACATGGTGGGTGTTGCAAAATTTCCCAACCCCGAGTTCTTTAATTGCCTGTTTGGTCATGTTATCAACGTTGGGGGCAAGCATTGTCATGTTTAATAATCAGACTGTATCGCCGGTCAGGTTATTTCAGCTGAATTAAGCAAGTTGTTCAACGTACAGCTTAGCATTGCCCGCTTGGTTGTTTTGAAACATTTGATACTATTAAGATATAGTGTATTCTACCCTTTTCACCCAGGGAAGCAGTACTCAAGGCACATGATGTAGACTTCGATGTTGAGTTTCAGACTGTGGTTAACATAAATGGAGGTATAACATCACCATCACTAGTGATCACTTCAAACACCTTCGTAATCACCATTAAACTCATCCAACTCTTCTGAATGTTGTGCACTCTCCTTAACATTGACCACTTGGTTCTTTTAAAGCACCTATGGCTTATTCTGTTGTATACCAACTTATGCATAGTAATAGGATGTTTCTATCCTCCTAAATACGTGAACACTATTGAAGTAGAGGAGACTGGTTATGTGGGGTACAGAACACCCGGATTAAAAAGGAGAATTTAATGCGAGATATCCTGTCCACAAATTTCAAGAAAAGACAACGCAATAAGAAATGTTTGTATAAAATTAGAAAATAGTATATTTAACAAAATATATACAGAATAAACAATTTGTATATATTTTTTTTATAATTTGTTTGATAGAAAAATGTCTTTTAGATTTAAGCGAATAAGTATCTATGTTTTGCCGTTTATAATTCAACAGAGTAGTAGAGTAATGTCTGTTTTCTTTCTTTTTTTATGTGTTAAGTAGCTGGAAAATGTGAGGGTCGATCAATTTAAGATGAAAAAGAGTGTGAGTGAAAAATAAACGAAGAGAGGGGAAAGGGCCAAATAGAGATAGTAGTAAGTAGCTGAATTCGTGTGTTTAAAAAGATTAATCAGTCTACTTAACTAATAAAGTCTGTGCTCCTTTCCCTTTTCTGGCCAGCGAAAGATGTAAAATGTTTTCATGGGCAGCTGAAAATATCTTGTTTTCTTTTCCTTCTTCTTCTCTTTTGTATTGGTTGAGTCTGCGACTGACATGTCTGTCGGTTCTTTGGCCTCCCTGATCTCTGCGCCTTTCTGACTGTCTTAACTGGTCACATAACTTGCTTTTAAGTCGTGAAATTTGTCGTGTGACCGGCTCCAGCAGGCATTTTCTTCTTTAGGTGTGAAAAACAAATTTGACTAACGTCCTGTATCAATTTTCAATTTCCTATCCAATCAGGATTCAGAATTTTGTCTTTCACACTGACTTGTGAAATTTGCCTTGGTCTGGGTTTTTCCAAAATGCTTCTAACCGTTTGGATCCGATTTTGCGGGTGTGCAATTTTACTTTGTGTGCTTTACTTAACTGTTGGATGATATAGGATTTGTATCCTATAATTGTACTATCAATTCACTAGTAGTGTATTTACTTCACGCAGCTTGTGAGTCTTGTATTTGTTGATATACTATTATTCTCAATCTTCAGTTTGATGAATACTTACGCATTAATCTTTTAGGGTTACAACAATTACTCTGTTGTTCGACAACCGTAAGAAGTATTTTCTTCATTGGACAAAAGATGGCACCAGTGAAACTAATGGGTGCTGAAGTAGTGGTAAAGACAAAGGATTTTCATGAACTCATATCGGTACAAAACCCAAATGACTCTAGCAGCTTTGGCAACTTTGTGACCTTCATTAAAAGCAAAGAGATTAAAATGTAGGACATGCTTATACTTGCTTAGTTGATATTTCATCTCCAAGGAATGTCTAATCTGAAATAAAATTTAGACAAGTTTCACGCGATGACCACAAACAATAAAAAACCAAAAATACTACGAAAAATTATTCTTAGAGATGATTGGCAAAACAAGAAAAAAAATAATTTGTGTAACAACCTAATATTTATGCCAGTTGAAGCTTAAATATACTTAATTCTCGTCTCTTCTTTTTAATTTGCTTAATAAATGCTGTTATGTTGGTGTGACGGTGAATTATACAGTTATGGTCTATGCTTCTCGTCGATTTTCAACCTGATTTGTTGTTCGTAAAATATTTAAAGGCAATCGTTAATAGGATGACCAGAAAATTATTGAAAATAAATGTTCTGTGATATTTTCATTTCAAAACTTTTGTATACAAGTTGGTTTAAAATGTCCCCCAAATTGTCTAGTTCAGTTTTTTCATTGGAAATATTTTAATTTTATTATATTCGAAAAATATAAAGCTCTCATATATTCTAATATCATTTCTTTATAACATTGTTATTGACTAAAAAATATTTTCGTGAAATTTTCTGTTTTCGCATCACCATTTCTCGCATTCTCTCTCTTTGGCATCAAATTTAAAAATACAAAGAAAAGTCATAAAACGAAAACAAAACAATCAACCACATACTATGAACAAAAACATGCTACACTTATATTAATTTTTAATGGTCATAGAAAATTTGACGGGCCTATGTAAAAACTAGCAGTATAGCCCGGCGTTGCTCGGGTGTAATGAAAGCTCTAAAACTAATCCATGCTCCTGGAGCTCAGACTCTTTGGACATTGGCACGAAAGACTGAAAAGAATAAGACTTCTATTTGAGTTCAGTAGAACTACTAGGCAGTTGATATTAGTCGGCAGTTGGCCGAATACTAAGGAGTCAGCTTTCAGTGGAAGATTACCAAGTTTCTAACATTTTGGGTACGTTAAATCGATTAGCAACCGACATAGCACGATTATAACCTTCAGTGCGAAAACTACTTCACAGCAGTAGTCATAATTGATCTAGCGAGACAAGCTTGCTAACCATTGCACCACATCAAATTTCCCAGCTTACTATATATATATATATATATATATATATTATAACATAATATGTACAAAATTTTCAACACTTCTGTCATTGTTTTCTTGTTAATTTCAGTCACATTACTCTTCGCTACATGGAGTCATTTTCTTGGGACTTGGGGCTGAAAACCTTGTAAAGGTGAAAACTGATGACCGTGGACGAATGTGTAAGAAAGACCTTGAAGCCTGTGTCCAGAAATCAATAAAAGCGGTAACTTGTTTTTTTATAAATTTATTCACTTATTCTTTTAAGCAAACATGAAAATAAATCCTAAGATCTCACTGACACGTGTATTCGAACGTAAACTGTTACATAACCTTTTATCATCAATCAAAGAAAATCAGTCATTTTGGCTTTTATGTCTCAATTTACATTTAATCAACAAGAAGAAACAGAAATAATAGTTACCCTCGAAATAAAAAAGAGGCTGTAAATTCTCTTAAGCAGGTATATTTTCGATAAACTCTTATGAAAGAGAATCTTTCAAAAGTTTAAAAAGAGCTCTAATGTATGCAATACCTGTGTAGTTATGTATGTACACGTGTGTGTGTATATATATATATATATATATATATATATATATATATAAAATCATTTGGAAATGAAATATTACCGCAACCTAGGTTTCAATCTTTCAGTAACTTCAGGCAATTTATAATATCGACCAATTTTTAATACAACTGAGTACTGGTCTAATTTAAAAACCTAATTCTAACATAAAATAAATTTCGACACCTCTACTAACATACTTCAATGCCTATAATCGACGGGAGAGGTCATGGTTATTATACTTACCTCCTACACCATAGTAGCAGCAGTTCCCAGACCAATCCCTCCTGCCACTATGCACTCAATTGAACAAAAAACCCACTACCACCATTCCTTCGCGGCCTACAGCCATGTGCGACACAAAAAATGGACCTGTCTAATTTTCTCTGTATAACTCCACTCTGTTAATAATAATTTAAATGTTCTATGTTCACTGAACATTAAATGTACATCCTTTGATAATGGCTTATGTAAGCCGAAAGCTCGGACCTGATAAAAATATCAACAATTATTGCGATTTCTTGTCGTCTTTCCATGACAACACTATCAAGCTAATCAGATGATACGAACGGATCTTACACAAAATAAATAGACAGAACTTGTCTATATTATTCAATAAAACCTGTGTGTGTATGTATATATATATATATATATATATATATATATTATATATATACACGTGTACAGCCATACATACCCACTCAGTCATTACATACATCAGAGCTTTGTTAAACTTATGAAAGATTTATTTTTATACGCCAGTCAGTCAACCAGTAAAGTGCCAAACATGATACACGCTTGGGCGATCATGTCCCTTTTGATTCATAACTGACTTGGCAGAAAGATGATCCTGCAGTAGGTTGCCATCTCTTTCTGTGGTAGACCGGTTGCCAACCAAGGCTATAGTACCCAATCTGGCCCGCTATTTAACACACACTTAAAGGGAGAAGAGATAGATTCATATCTTTCCCAAGGGTATTTGCGCGTAAATGAATGCAAAACATTCAACTGGAATTAGAACACTGCTCCAGGATTTCTCATTCCGAACAGATATCCACTGCACCACAACGCAGACCATAAGAACTGATCGCAAAACTGGCTGCCTAAGAGGATTTACACCTTACACGATTTATTCTTATCTATATGAATTCTAAAATATGTCACTTAAATATACTAGCAGTATAGTACTGCGTTGCTCGAGTGTAATGAAAGCTTTAAAACTAATCCATGGTCCTGGAGCTCAGACACTTTGGACGTTGGCACGAAAGACTAAAAAGCAATAGTTGTTTCCAGTTAAAGCGAAACCGTAGACTGAAAGAAAAATGGATGGATGTAAGTCAAATTTTGATTTCCTGGTATCGATATCAAATAAGTTTTTTTTCGTCGTAAACTGAATTTTGAAGGCTAAATAAGTCATCTGAGTAAATGGTATCATGGCTGAGACTAAGAACTACAAATATACCTACCTTGAGTGTATCAAATTTGATTAACATCGGACTACTCTTTCTATAACCTGATTTTTTTCCATTATCGATTTTCTATAATCGAAAAAAACACACAAAAACCGACACAAAACCTAGCTAAGAACACTCGCAGACGCTTATAGTATAACTGTATAAATTTTCAAGGAAATCGGTTCAGCCGTTTCGGACTCTATAGGTAACGAACACACACACACACACACACACACACACACACACACACACACAGTTCCATTTAATAAATAAGTTTAGATATTCCCTTTTTGTATGAACAACTGTCTATCTTGACGTGGTGTTTATTTTGTAAAGAAAGTTTGTTAATTATTTTAAAAAGATAGAATAAAAACAGTTAATTTATGTACAACTTCTCATAATTTGTTTTGGATTCTAGTGTTTTGTTTACCTAACATTTTATATATTAAAAAAACTCTTAATTTTTTAGAAATTTCTAAAACGCCTAAATTATTTACATTGTTCATGCTGTTGTCATCTTTATTGACATCTTCATATAACCAAGACATCCGGAAATGGAGTGAATTATGGTACAAGAACACTCTATCATAAGAATCTAAGTAAAGGGTTCATTTTGAAATTCTAATCAATTGAAGAAAGTCGGAGCGTACAACGGTCGAAACGTCGTGAATATGGTAGTAAAGATGAGGACAACGAAAACTGTATAAAATTACAATGCACCATCTTAGAAATATAGAAAACTATTTATATATGTTATATATTTATATATCGCAGAATGTAACGGCAACCTACTGTGGAAAAATCAAGACATGATCGCCCAAGCGTGTATCACGTATGGCACTTAAGTGAATGACTGATTTATATATGTATATTATATATATATATATATATATATATATATATATATATATATATATATTCCAAAGATTTCCATAGCCGAGGGTGTTACTAGAGACAAGTTCCTACTATTTATAATTAACATGTGTCTCAAATAGCCTCTGACAACAAAGTTCACAGATGGCGGACAACTGGTGCCTGATAACCAGCTACTTTGTTTGGCTGAAGAGATAGAGCACAAGAAGGCAGTTCATCTGCAAAAACTTAGATTTTAAACCTCTCCTTCTTTGTGGCCATATCCAAACACGGAATGGAACCCCGAAGGCGGTTGTCTTCCAACACTGAAAACTGACAATCAACTCCTGCTGTGAAGCCGACCCCAGATTGTATTGCCACGTATTCCTTTTGATTTTGTCGGTATAATCGTGAGTGAAGACGCATTTAGTGTCGGCAGCGCACGGCCTCCATATACTCTCCAGTCTCACTATCGAAGGACTGAATCTTAATTCAAGAGGGCGCCACATTTATCTCGGTTGCCCACAACAAAAAAGACAGATTTTCGAGTATTTTTATTAATCCTGCTGATCCACTGATAATTATTTTTAGCCTTTTTAATCATTTCACCCCAGCAAGGTGGGACAGTCACTAGTATGCAGAGGGCTACAGTAAGAGAAAAAAAACTGGGTACTGGAGGTATTGATGCTAGTATAAAAGATGAAGGGGATTCAAGAAGGTAGAAGATGGTTATTTGACTAACTAATCTAGTACCACGTTTAAATTAACGTCAACGAGACACCAGGGGAAAAAAGCTAAACGATATAGGGGTAGGTCAATTGTAAATGTCTAAAACCAAATATGTGCGCAGTTGAAATCCATATGCTGTCTAGTGAAGTATTTATCATCTGAATGATCGATTGAATTTTTTTCTTTTTCAGGGTCACCGTCCAACAGTTGTTGTGGCAACATCCGGTACAACGGTCCTTGGAGCCTTTGATCCACTCAATGATGTTGCTGATATTTGTGAAATGTACAACATCTGGTTGCACGTTGATGTAAGTAATTGCTCCTACATGCTAATCGCTCGTCCATCACAAGTTCTCTTGTGGTTTTTGAGCACCTCCGCTTGGCACACTAGATCAACCACAATTGAATAGCGAGTTCGGTTCTCAGCGAGTGCTTCATACATTCGACCTTGTGCTACGCTTAGAAAATCATTACGTCACCTCGGCGTGGTGTGATGATTAACAAGCTTGTCTGGCTAGATCAATTACAACTGAATATTAAATCCGATCTTCACTGGGTGCTCCATACATTTGTCCTTGTTCCCTTAGCAAACCATTATGACAACTTGACATGATGTAATGATTAGCTAGAACAACTTAGTGAGTTCGATCCTCACTGGTACCTTATACTTACAAGCTCAAAAAATCATTTCTCTTGTATTTTCTTTCATTCTATTTCAATTTTCTCTCTCTCACTCACTCACTCACTCACTCACTCACTCTCACACACACACACACACACACACACACACACACAGCGATTTTATTGTATTTCAAGATATTTTTGTAAATATATCTTTTAAAATTTGATATTAGTCATGTTTCCATTTGTTGCCTAATTTAAACAGCTCATTCATCGGACCCTGTGTATCCCGTGTGTGTTTCTTTCTTTTTTTTTTTTTTTTTTTTTTTCTTTCAGACTCACATTCCCGACGTACATCCACACTGTTTTAAATTCCTTATTTTCTTGTTTTTGTCTTCCAGGCAGCCTGGGGTGGTTCTGTGCTATTTTCTGAAAAGCATCGTCACAAAATGTCAGGAATTGAAAGGTGAATATTTTTCTTAATCCATTGTCTAAATAACGTTATTCTGCCAATAACACCCCTAAAATAAAGTTATGAAATATCCAACATGAGAATTACTTTGAAATAATACAAGTGCAAATGAAATAGTGCAATGATAAACATACGAACCTAATTAACGAGTACTATAAATTGAGGACTGCAAAATCTGATTTTATCCCAAAGTTTATCTAAGAAGTATTTTTATTTATATCCGTCTAAATGATTCGATTAATGTCAATGTCTTCTGCGTATCTTTTGATTGTGCCGCTCAATAATAATACTGACAGGATTTTTAGCTCTGTTAAAATCGCCGTGTTACCAAATAAATCCTGAAAGAAAACGCATGCTTGTCCCCCCCCCCACTTCTGCTTTTACTTAATTAATTTTCTATTCGATTTCATCTGGTTTGCTCCCAATATACATATTGTTGTGGATTATAACCGGAACGCAGGTTAGTAATCCAGGAATACGATTAGGGTGTGTGTGTGTGTGTGTGTGTATATATATATACACACACACACACACACACACACACACACACACACACACTATACTCATCAGTACGGTTAGACTCCGATTGCTTTTTAACCCAGGATTGAAACCCGACCGAATTGGCGTCAGTCGGCGATTCTACCTCTGGGCTATGGGCGTTCGGTAAAAGCCAGGCTTTTTTATGCGTATATCATTATACACGTCCAATACCCATATCATATATATATATATATATATATATATATATATATATATACACACACACACAAGTCTTTGAAGTGAAGAGCTTCTATGACTACTGACGCGGTATTCTCGGTGAAAATTCGGTATCTTAGGATATTAGGGTATCTTACGGATCTCTACGATGTCTCCCACTGTACTCTGCATAACTCACAATAGCAGGAGTATATGTATACTAAAGTCGAGTCCATTATCATAGAAAAAGGTGAGATCCCACAACATATACTCTTTTATTCTATCTTTACCTAATAAATCAAGTTTTTCTAGAAGTCCGAGGAGATTTTTGTGCCGTATCTTATCAGGTGATTTCTTCATCTATGTGACATGTCCTTCCAGAATGTAGGCGACCATTGCCTTCTACGTCTCTCTACCCCTGGTGGTTCTTAGCACGCTTTCTCCTGTTACCCAACCCAAACCCCGCTCTGCTATCTGCCTGCTCAGGCCCATCAAATGTTATCCGCTGCTTTTCCCTGTCTTTGACCTGTGAGTATCAGATTCTCCAAGCCCTTCTTCATCATCACATGTCCCAGGAATTTTAGCTGTCTCTTCCTGATGCTCAGTATTTCCATCCTTTCCAAAACCTTATCATTGCTCACATGCTTGATCCATGATATCCGCAGTATCCTTCTGTAGAACCACATTTCAGTTTCAAGTTTTTCCTTGATTTTTCGATGAGATTGTCCAGCATTCTCTGTCATACTGAAGAACAGACATAGCATAGCAATCCAGTACTCTTTTATTTGTTTCTAGTGAAATTTTCCTGTCTTTTAATACTCTGCTCAGCTTCTGGAATGCGTCCTTCGCCATGCCAATTAGGCTTCGAATCTGTGTCGCACTTTCCGTCTTCCGTTAGAACATTTCCCAAGTATTTAAATTTTTGTACCTGTTTGATTTTAATATCCTCAACCTGTAATTAGCATTTAGGTCTCCTCTGCTTGCTGATGACCATGCATTCGGTTTTCTTGTAGTTTCTTTGTAGTCCTTTCTCGTTCCGAGCCGATGTCCACTGTACCACAACGCACATCCTTCTCACTGTACAAGTTGAATAGATCCGGTGAAAAGACACATCCTTGTCTTACGCCCCTTTCTATCTTTATATATCTGCTGAATTCGTTTTCTGTCCGTAGTCTATTACTTAGGTATATGATCTTCTGGATTTGTATAGCAAATATTCTTTTATATTATTCTGATCAAACTTTGCTCTAACACTCGTTTGTTTAAGTCCATCAAGAACGTCACGATCTGTTTTCTCCTGTCTCTCTTCCCGCTCTGTGAGTATCAGATTCTCTAAGCCTGACCCGGAGTGGTAGCACCTGTTAGGGTCCCAGCTATAGGCAAATAGTTAACACGAAAACTGGGATTAAAACACTATGAAACTATAAAATAGACTTCTATAGAAATATATACATAAAAATAGACTTTTATAGAAAAATATTAATTTTTGAAGGAAAAATATTACCAACAATACATTTTTAAAGAAAAAAAATTATTGACATAATAGATTTTTGTGGGGAAAAAAAATATTACCAGCAATACATTTTTAAATACAAAACTAGAAGACATTTTCAGTTTTCTGAAATAAAAAATTTTCATCAAAGTGTGACTAAATCAACCTTATAATTATAACCGAACATTAAAAAAAACAAAAACTTATAATCCCACCTTTTTGGCATTAAATAACCGACAGAGGTTGATATGCCGTTAGATAAAACTCAAACAAAATAAGTCAGTCAGTTAAGTGCCATACGTTGGGTGATCATGTCTCGAAAGATACACGACTTTTTTTTTCTTTTTTTTTTTATAAGCGTTTCACCCCGAGCAAGGTATGTCACTGCCACTACTGTGCAGGGGGCTACGTAGAGTGGAGAAAGGCTGATTAAATATAGGAAATAACAGAGGGTGGGTGATAGGCGGGTGAGGATACCGAGAATGAGGGTTGGGTAGATGAGTGTTGTGAGAATAGTTGGGAGTTAGTGTGATAGGTGTCTATTGACCCTACATTTAAACACCTGGAGATTGTAACTGTCGGGAAAGCAGACTTGTGGAAGGGAGTTCCACAGGCGGGAAGCGCGAGAAAAGAAGCTGTTGGAGTAGAATTTACGGTTACATCTTATTTGTTTAACTGTAAAAGGGTGGGACCTAGTTGCTAATCTAGTATCTCGTGTAAATTCGTGCTTAGGCGGCACCAGTGATCTAAGCTCATCGGAGCAGAAGCCATGAAAGTACTTGTAGAAGAGGCACAGGGAAGCTACATCACGCCGGTGTGAGAGCGGCTGCAGCCGGTCTGCCAAGTCAGTATCAACCACGTTACAGATCCTCCTTTGTATTTTGTCAAGAAGCCCAAGGAGAGCAGCAGGGGCACCCGACCAGATATGGCAGCAATATTCAATACACGGGCGGATGGTAGACTTGTATATGTGCAGAATAGTTTCAGGTGGGAAAAATTTCCGGGCCCTGCACAGGGAGCCCACTTTCATAGCAGCAGATTTGGCAATGGATTCAATATAGTCATTCCATTTGAGGTCTGCCGAGAGTGTAAGGCCAAGGAGGCGTAGTATTTTACTCTCTGGGAGGCAACTGGAGTTTCGAACGCGGCTCTCCGATTTCTCGTTCCCAGCCGATATCCACTGCACCACAACGGTAAGATGGAATACACGCACATATTTATAGTTTGCTGAAAATTTAGTAACCTTTGCTGACTTCTCAAAATCAGACCAAACAGTTTGTTGTTTTTTGTTGTTTTTAGTTGTTTTTAGTTGTTTTTAGTTGTTTTTAGTTGTTTTTAGTTGTTTTTAGTTGTTTTTAGTTGTTTTTAGTTGTTTTTAGTTGTTTTTAGTTGTTTTTAGTTGTTTTTAGTTGTTTTTAGTTGTTTTTAGTTTTATATAATAAAGCCTGCATAGAACCATAGAAAAATATCTATTTTTCTTCATGTGACAAGTTTAATTTATTCAGATGTCATCTGACTGGTAAATTTGTAAGCAAATAAAACACTGAGAGCAATTCGGTGACATGTTGTCAAGAAAATTACTTTGCATTGGTTAGAATTACATATTAGCTGCATTAATATGCTTAACTGTAACTACTCTTGTTTTTTATGTGGTGTAATTGATCTACACATAGTGAGTATATTGTCATTTAAATCTGCTTTCTCTCTTATTGAGGTATGAAAATATATTTTAGTGTTTACGTGACGTGTTTCGACCGTTAGGACTTCATCAAAGTTTGTATTTGTGTTAATGCGCACGAACAATAAACGCTGTGAATTTTAAATTTAAAGATAATTTATATACATATATATTTTTTAATCATTCCCTCCCAAAGCAAGGCAGCCTCACCGCCACTGATGCGCAGAGGCTTACATAGGAGGAAAGTGATGAGAAAGAAGGACAGGTTATAGGGGCTGTCAAGAAGTGGGTAAGAGAAGAATGAGAATATTGGTGTGATGAGTTGAGTGAAAGGAGAAAGGAGCATGAGATTAAGGATGAGTCAATGAGATAGATGACTATTGATCTTACATTTAAATTCTTGGGGATTTTAGATGTCGGGAAAGCAAGTATACTGAAGGAAATTCCACAGACGGGAAGTGAACGAAAGAAGCTGTTGGAGTAGAAGTTGCGGCTACATTTTATTGGTTTCACTGTAAAAGGGTGGGACCTAGTTGCTAGTCTAGTAGCTCGAGTAAATTCACACATAGGGAACACCAGTGAGCTAAGTTAATCGGAGCAGAAACCGTGAAAGTATTTGTAGAAGAGTTATTGTGAAGCCACATTACGCCGGTGCGAAAGTGACTGCATCTGAGCCGCCACTCCAATTTTTTTTAATACTTAGTCATACTACTTTCATATGAAATAATTCTTCATATATAAAAATTTATATATCCTTATTCCATGTGCACATATATATAATGGCATCTACTTCTGAAAACGTTGAGTCACTGTGTGGGGCCAGGTTTTTCTCGTCAGGATCCATTTTGTACATTTATAAAAGTCCCATTCGTCTGTGCGTTGCCATATTTGGTCGGGTGCTCCCGCTATTCATGTTCGGGTTCTCGAAAAAAATCCAAATAAGAGTTTGCAATATAACTGATCTTGACTTGGCAGCCCACCTTCAGTCATTTTCTCACCGACGTGAAGTGGCTTCCCTCTGTCTTTTCTACAAGTATTTTCATGGCAGCTGTTCTGACGAGCTTTTTTATTCTCGGTTCCTCGACCACATGTATTTATAAGCATCAAGGTCTCATCCATTTATCGTCGACATAGTCAAATGTAATCTCTTCTACTCTAACAGGTTCTTTTCTCGCATTTTCTATTTGTTACTTCTTACTGTTTACTTGCTTTCCAGATAGCTACAATCTCCAAAAGTTTAAATGTAACGTCTGTTGACATCTTCTATCTCTTTAATTCCCATCCATCTCTTATCCCTTCTTCATCAATCTCTTTACCTTGTTTTGTTCTTACATTGTAACCCACTTCGCACCAGTGGCGGTTCTACCTTGCTTGGGGTGAAATGATAATATTCTTTTCTTGCATTTCCTGCTTGTAGAACTCTCTTTCGGCTTCTTACTTTCTAGTTAATTTTTATCTTCAAAAATTTAAATTCAATATCAAACATTATCTATCTTCTTTATTCCTTTCTTATTGTTCTCGTTCTTTAACAATGTTTTTCTTTTTCTTGTTTTCTTCATATTCAGTAATCCCCTGTGTTTTAGTGGCTTTATTTTGTTGCTTGGGGTGAAATGATTTTTAAAAAAATGTTATTTCCAAAATAAATGTCACAAGTTTGCCATATCTGGTCGCGGGCTCCTGCTATTCATCTTGAGATTCTCGACAAAATCCAAAGGAAGACCTGCAATATAATCGAGCCTGGCTTGAATCATTTTCTCACCGATGTGATGTGGCTTATGGCAACATCTCTGAGTTTTTACCCTGACCACATGTATTTACTCGTGCTACTAGATTGGCATTTAGGTCCCACCCTTTTATCGTTGAAATACTTACCAACTCTTCTACTCTTGTAACTCTAATTCCAAAATTTCTCGCGCCTCCCGTTTGTGGAAATCACTTCCATTTTCATGCTTCCCTGATAGCGACAGCCTCCAAAAGTTCAAATGCAATGTCAAAAGCAATCTTTCATCTATTTGCTTCCTATCCATCTCTTATCTTTTCTTCGATATACCCCAGTAGTTTTTTTTTCTCTCGCTATGTGCGTTGTGGTACAGTGGATATCGGCTCGGAACGAGAAACCGGGGAGCCGAGTTCGAATTCCAGTTGAATCCATTGTATTCACTTACGCGCAAATACCCTTGGGAAAGGTATTAATCCATCTCTTCCTTCCAGGTATGGGTTAAATAGCAGGACAGATTGGGTTCTATAGTCTTGGTCGGCAACCAGTCTACCGCAGAAAGCAATGGCAACCTACTGCGGGATAATCTTCTGCCCAGTCAGTCATGTCTCTTTCGAGACATGATCGCTCAAGCGTGTATCACGTATGGCACTTAACTGACTGAATCCCCAAGAATTTACTCGAGCAACCACTCTTTTACAATTAAATCTACCAAATGCAGCCGTCACGTCTACTTCATTTAAGTTTCTTTTCTCAATCTTCCCGCCTGTGGAACTCCCTTCCGTATACAAATGGCTATAATCCCTAAGAGTTTAAATGCAATGTCAGTTCCCATCTCTTTCCCACTTGGCTCCAGTCCTCCCCCCCCCATCACCCCGTGTGTTTTGTTCTTATCCCTTCTCACTTTACCCTCGCAACTGTCTTCCCACTGGTATTCCCATCCTTCTCTGACAACCTTCCCTTCGCTCTCTTCCTGCTTACTTTCACTCTTCTCTTATGTAGCCCCCCTGCGCATCGGGGGCGGTACCGCCTTGCTTGGGGTGAAACGATTAAAAAATCCCCGCGCACTAGTTACATTTCTGCCTTGCTTGGAGTGAAATGATTATAAAAAAATAACAATTTCAAATAGTTTTATGTAAACTTTGAGGAACTTTAATACTATATCTCTATAAACATATCTAGAATTTTATGGGCTCTTTAAATTTCTAGTTGACGTCAAGAAAACGCATTCTTAAGAATTAATTTGCAACCTAATATTTAAGTTAATTTTCTGTATTATATAAAAAAAATAGTTCCTTTTTGCTTCAAATTCTTGATCTGTGTATAACGTTTGTTTAAACAAAAACATCTATTCACAAGAAAACAATTTCTTTTGTATGAATCATATTAAAAGGCAGTCCTGAAATTAAGTGGATTGAGTAGCTTGATACAGACATGTCTGGAGTTGGGATCACTAATAATGACCAGCAGATAGAATAATATCAAGTATCTGCTTGTTTCGTTTATTTTTTTTTTTCAATGTGTTATTATGCCACAGTAAAAGTGTTAGAACGAGCTAGTACATCCGAAACTGAAGTGAGTAAGTTATCACACATATAGAAGGCACATTGTAACACTCTCTTTATTTATCTGATTTTATTTAATTATTTTTTTTATTTTTTTTTATTGAAATACTAATGTACATATTTTTCCAGAGCTGATTCCATGGCTTGGAACTTTCACAAAATGTCCAATGCTCCAATGCAGTGCAGTTTCCTTGCAGTCAAAGAAAAAGTAAGCCATTGTCCATAATTTCTAAATCCATTTGACCACTGTCCATAATTTACCAAATTTCCAAATTCACTTGACCACTGTCCATAATTTGCCGAATTCATTTAACCATCATTGCCAAAAAATTGTTGCCATCAGGAAGCCATTGATCACAAACCTGATGAAGCCTAAACGACAACTTGAAACATCATATTCAACAAATAAAAAAAAAAAGACAGAATTATTGACATTTATACTATTGTGTCACACTGTTTAGACCGTTGTACTCTCCCGCCTTCTTATCTAACCTGCAGGAAATTTCGAATAATTTCCAACTTCAAATAATTCAATAATTTCATTATTCTTATTGTTCACCATTTTTCTTGAGTCTAAATTTGAATTACATAACCGAGGAATTTTAAAAGTATGGAAACGAAAAGTAAATGTTACAGTGATAGAAAAATCAAGGTACAAGGGTTGTCAAAGAAATAAGAGAGGGATGAGCATCAAGGAGATACTTAAAAGATGACAATTGACGTTGCATTTAAACTTTTAGAGATTGTAATTATCAGGGAGGTGGTGGCGCAGTGGATATCGGCTAGGAACGAGAAATCGGGGAACCGAGTTCGAATTCCAGTTGAATTGATTGCATTCACTTACGCGCAAATACCCTTGGGAAAGGTATTAATCCGTCTATTCCCTCCAGTTATGGGTTAAATAATAGGACAGATTGGGTTCTATAGCCTTGGTCGGCAACCAGTCTACCGCAGAAAGCAATGGCAACCTACTGCGGGATAATCTTCTGCCCAGTCAGTCATGTCTCTTTCGAGACATGATCGCCCAAGCGTGTATCGCGCATGGCACTTAACTGACTGACTTTCAAGAAGGACAACTCTGAATTCAAAACCTCCAACTTTGAGTTAAATAACTTCAAGCCACAATTGGACAAGCTTGAGTGCAGTTACACCCCAGAAGATTTGGTTAATCAGTGAGGGGTTCCTCCAACAGGAGTGAAATCCCCGAGGATTAGGATTTGGATTTGTGCTTAGTTGGCTCGCTAGAACTAGACATTTTAATCTTTGTATATTTTTCCTCTTTCAGGGCCTCCTTGAAAAATGCAATTCTACCCAGGTTGAATACCTGTTTCAAGCAGATAAATACTATGACAGAAATTTTGATCAAGGTAAACTGATTGTAATTTCTTACAGTTTATACATATCTATATATATATATATATATTATTTTCATTTCCTTTATATATTTTTTCTTCTCAAAAGCATGAGCACATCAATTAGTTATATGATTAAACAGTCAACCAAGTTTGTTTGAATATCTAATCTAAAATTATTTATAAATGAAACTTTGTCTGTGTGTGTCCGTTACCTATAGACTCCGAAACCGCTGAACCGATTTTCTTGAAAATTTACACAGTTGTACTATAAGCGTCTGCGAGTGTTCTTAGCTAGGTTTTGTGTCGAGGTACCCTATCGATAATCGAAAAAATCGGGTTATAGAAGAAGTGGTTCGATTTTAATCAAATTTGATGCACTCATAGACAAAGACATAAGAAACGATATTTAAGTTTCAAGGTTGCAATTCTTAAAATAGTGCAGAAAATTTGATATCGATACCAGGAAATCAAAATTGGAGTTACATCTATTCATTTTTCTTTCAATCTACGGTTTCACTTTAACTGGAAACAACTATTGCTTTTTAGTCTTTCATGCCAACGTTCAAAGAGTCTGATCTCCAGGACCATGGAAAGCTTTCATTACACACGAGCAACGCCGGGCTATACTGCTAGTTTCTTATAATCTAAGAACAGGTTGTGTAGTTCATGTCATTATCAGTGGAAAAATTGGAATCGACATACCAAATTTAAGACCAGGTGGTTCAATCACAAGTCTACATTTAAAATAGAAAATTTAAAAAATTGTACAAAATTGACTAGCCACGTATGGAAATTAAAATTAAAATATGGAAAAGACCCAGATTTAACGTGGAGTATATTGAAAACAGCCAAGCCTTACAACGGTGGCAAAATATGTAGACTGTGCCAGGAAGAAAAGTTAACGATTATGCTATTCCCAAACAAAAATGATTTATTGAACGAAGAACAGAAATTATGTCTAAGTGTGACCATACCAAAAAATACCTATTAGGTTCATACAATCATGGATGAAAAGGTTATAATTTATTGTAATTTAAAAAATTGCGGTTCAAAAATGTTTCCGTTACGTGAGCGTTCTTAAAAAAACGGTAACTGGTAAAATCAGTTGTTACAAATCGACTGAAGACACCACATGGTAGAAACCTAGGTCGCGTAATAGCTCGTTTACAAATGAAGAATATTCAAAAGTTCTACAATATAATTGTATTGAAAGCTTTTTAATACAACTGTGTACTGGTCTAATTTTATTATGACCAAAAACTAAGTAATTAAACAATCAATATATGTATATATCTGTGTATGTATGTAAAAAAAAAAAAAAAAAAAAAGGAATGCTATTAAATAATTCAAACCATGAAAGGCTCAGTCTGAGAAGCACTTGAACGCATAAAACTCCGAGTCGTGCCTAAAACATAGGATAATATATAAGTCATCCACATCAGTGTGATTAGACGCATCCACTTGCTTCTGGCCGGGATCGAAATTCGACCGATTTGGTGTCAGTGGAAGTCGCTACCCACTAAGCCATAGGCTCATAGAATCAAAGAAAGGAAATATTAACGTGTAGTATATAAGCAGTGTATACACACGCCAGTCACCGAAAGAACTCAATTCAATTTCTGAAGAGTCTTCTCTAGAGAGCTCAATCGTAATGAGAATATATTAGTCATCCACATACAAGCCTGTTTCGCTGTATCACAGCTCATTAGTGGGATTAGACGCATTCACTTGCTTCTGGCCGGGATCGAAATTACTATTATAGCATACTGCAACTCAATAGCTATAAAGTTTCGTGCTAAAACACCATCATCAGGCAGTAACATGTGGTTAACTTGTTTGGTAATAACAAAGATAAGGGGATTTAAACAAATCAAAATAATAAATAAATAAAACCATAAGACTAAATAGGTCATCTAATGAGTTAAATTAAATGGGGCTTGGAGGTTATTAAATTTTAAAGAATGGTGGGTGTACGGCTCATAGACAGCAGTGTTTCAATGTTTATGTTTCACTTAAAGCCAGACATGTTAAAATATTAAACTGGAAAACAGAGAGATAAAGGAGAAAAATAAATTAATAATAATTAGAAATAATAAATAACAACAACAATAATAGTAATAATAATAATAATAGTAATAATAATAATAGTAATAATAATAATAGTAATAATAATAGTAGTAGTAATAATAGTAGTAATAGTAGTAATAGTAATAATAGTAGTAGTAGTAGTAATAGTAGTAGTAATAGTAGTAATAAAAAGAAGTGAGAAAAGAGAAAGAAAAGGGAAAGAGTAGAAAAGAAAAATCGAAACGTTGGAAAAGAAAAAATAAACTAAAATAAAGTAATCTAAAAAATAAAACCAAAATATAAAAAAAAAATAAGAATAATAAAATTTAAAATTAAAATATAAATAAAGATAAATTCTTAAGGGGAATTGTTCATAAGTATAAATAAAAGACTAATATTAATTAAAAAAATTGCCAGTTCAAAAAAACTAAAATTACATTAAATTAAATTCCCAGTTCAATAAGCTAAAATTACGTTAATTTAATTAAATTACATTAAATATATATAAAAATTGATGCAAAAGTCACGCATCAAAGGGAGGATTTATTAAAAGTATAATTACACCTGAAAATTTTATTTGTTATATGTGCCACTCAAAATGTCTGCCTTCTTTTTCAAAACATTTAAATTCTGTGCTTTCAGGATTCATTAACAAATCAGAGCTTCTCTTATTTTACTGCATTCATAATTAATTCTTTTAACTTCCTCAATTTTTGGGGCACATCTTATCAACAGATTATTTCAAATGGCTTAAAATCCAAGAGTGTGAGATTTGTTGACCTCGGTGACCACTGAACAAGATCTCTTCAATCTATCCATTAACCCCTATGGTGCGCGACTTTAGACTCCCCTTGCATATGTATGTAAGTACCTCTATGTATGAACTTATGTCTTTGACAATGAATGAACTGTCAACATGTTAGGATCCTTACCATGGAGACAGGTTGAAATCTGACCATGGTCAATTTTAAAGAAGTTGACTGCTCGATAATATCAGCCTAGGAAGGTCATGTGGTAATTGCCAAAAATCCATTCCACAGATTACAAGTCTTACTATTGCTGGAAAGAAAAGAGGCAGATTCATACCTTTCCCAAGGCTATTTGCACATAAGTGAATATAATGAACCCAACTGAAATTGGAACTCGGCTCTCTGATTAACAATTCTGATCCATTATTTAAGTCTTACTGATTAACCCATTGCTGGAAGGAGAAGAGGTAGATTAATACCTTTCCCATAGATAATATATGCGTAAATGGGTATGTTATACCCAACTGAAATTGGAACTCTACTCTCTGATCAATTCCAAGCCATTATACATTACATCATTTGCCCATCCAAGCTTAGAACACCTTGTGGTCATCCATCTAGGTACTGACCATTGCTGGATTGCTTCAGCCAACATTTTTATCTAAGTACGCATGGCTCAGTGGATAAAAACGTTGGCTCAAGTAATCTAGTGACTTGATTCAAAGAGCTGTGAGTTCAATACATGGCCACAGTAGAGGTGAACAAAAACTTGGAGATGAAATACTAGAGGGAAATAACTGAAACTGATATATCCAGAAATGGCATGACACGTGGGTTCGGTTCGACATTTCAACAGAAAAAGATGAAACGTCGAGACTACGGCAATGAAGACAAGGACAACAGTCCGAACAATGTAAACTGTGTAAATAATTACAATACCTCATCTCAGAAATATAGACATACTAGCAGTATAGTCCGGTGTTGCTCGGGTATAATGAAAGCTTTAAAACTAATCCATGGTCCTGGAGCTTTGGACATTGGCATGAAAGACTAAAAAGCAATAGTTGTTTCAAACTAAAGCGAAACCGTAGACTGAAAGAAAGATGAATGGATATAACTCAAATTTTGATTTCCTGGTATCGATATCAAATAAGTTTTTTTTTCGTCATAAACTGAATTTTGAAGTCTAAATAAGTCCTCTGAGTAAATGATATCAAACCCGAAGTAAAAACTAAAATAAAAGGGCTGAAAAAATAGACATACAGGCAGATAAACAAACACACACACAAACATCTTGCCTTTCATATATATATATATATATATATATATATATATATAATCGATTTTCTGCACTCTTGTAACAACTACAACCTTAAAACTTCTTATGTCTTTATCTATGAGTGTATCAAATTTGATTAAAATCGGACCACTCCTTCTATAACTCGATTTTTTTATTATCGATTTTCGATAGGGTACCTCGACACAAAACCTAGCTAAGAACACTCGCAAACGCTCATAGTACAACTGTGTAAATTTTCAAGAAAATCGGTTCAGCCATTTCGGAGTCTATAGGTAACGGACACACACACACAGACGAAGTTCCATTTATAAATAAGTTTAGATATTGAAGGTGAATATGGCAAAAAGACGAGGGCAAGAGTCTGAATAATGTAAATTAAATAATTACAATCCCTCATTTCAGAAATATCGATAGATGTTGCAGGAAGTGATTGTTAACAAAATGATATAAGCAATGTTTATGCGCACGTCCATATGTAGATCATTTACCTTAATTATTAAAATTAAATGATTTGTTTTTAAACAATTTTTACTTTCTTATTCACTGTTAAGTGTTTATTATGCACGAATCTTTGTAGGCAACAAAACCATCCAATGTGGAAAGAAGATTGATAATTTCAAACTCTGGATGATGTGGAAGGCCCGAGGAGACCATGGAATGAAAAAAAAGATTGAAAGAATGTTGGATCTAAGTCAGTAAGTGACCGTTTTTCTTTTCTTTCTTTAAGTAATCTGACCAAGGATCTATGAAGGGATGAGTGACTGTAATTTGCCTTAAGATCAAGCATTGATACAACGCATAAGAAAAAAAAATAGTGATGGATAATAAATGGTACGTCTTCATTTTCATTATTTTGACTTTTTGCATCTTTGTTCTTATTATTACAATGCTTCAGCTCTCAGTCCCCTAGTCTTATTCGTATGTAGCGGCTGAGGCGTGCGTCAACGAAGAAAAAGAATTTACCACACGTCTCTGCAAATTTAAATAAGTCTTTATTATTGAGTATTAGTTTCTTTCAAATTGAAAGAAAGGCATTACAAAAATTCTGTTTGTATTTCTTTACAATACAACCGGATCAGTTGCTTTAGTATGATAAAAATAGGATATGTCTACAATGTGCATGTCATGTATTTACATAGTTTTATGTATGCGTGTAATTTTATTACGGCAGCATGTCAGTGAACGATAGCTGCCTTAATATTACTCGTAAAATCTGTGATGACAATAACTTGGTCCATGTATTTTTTGTTTCTTAACTCAACATCGCTAAGCTTTTCTTTTTTTTTTTTTTTTTTTTTTTTTTTTTTTGTAATACAGTATAGCTGAATAATTGTGAAAATGTTAGTAACTAATTAAGGTTCAAGAATTTCAGCTTGTATAACAACGGATGAACGACCCCGGTGAAAGCTCTACGAAATAATTAAAAAAAGACTACTTTTTCCAAACTAATATGATCGCTTTTATAACCTAGAAGTCAGATCCAAAAGACTAAAAGTTAAATTTTATGAAACTCATAAGTTTATTGGTTAATAAATTTTTTTTTTTTTTCCAATTTTTAGATATCTAATTTTAGAAAGAAAAATGTTGCTGATCATTTTCTGGAGTTAGCCTTCAAAATTTTGTAGCAGACAACAACTATTAATTATTGATTTTGAATATGAGTATAGAAATTCAAATCTGGAGCTTACAAAATGCACAAAAATTAGTCAACTACTGTGTGACCCGGTTCTGTAAAAAGGAAAATTAGTTTCTAGAGAAAATAAATCTATTGCGTTTTTCTACAATCCTTTAACGGGGTTCCATGCATGTATGTTAAAGGAACGATTAGTGAAAGCAAGGCTTCGGCGGCATAGACTAAACAAGGTCATCTGCGTCAGTACCATATACTAACTGCCTTAGAAATATTCTACCTATTAAATCAACTTCTAAGATTTTACTTTTCAATTTTATGCTTGTATTAGTTTAAATCAAATTATCTAAACTTATTTATAAATGGAACTTTGTCTCTCTGTGTGTGTCCGTTACCTATACTCCGAAACGGCTGAACCGATTTTCTTGAAAATTTACACAGTTGTACTATAAGCGTCTGCGAGTCTTTTTAGCTAGGTTTAATGTCGAGGTACCCCCGATAAATATCAAAAATCGATAATCGAAAATATCGGGTTATAGGAGTGGTCCGATTTTAATCAAATTTGATACACTCATAGACAGACATAAGAAACAATATTCAGAAGTTTCAAGGTTGTAGTTCTTACAATAGTGCAGGAAATCGATAATATATATATATATATATATATATATATATATATAAGGCAAGATGTTTGTGTGTCTGTTTATCTGTCTGTATGTCCTTTATACAAATCCACAATTATTATCGATTCTCACCAATCTTCACACAAATATTCTTTAGGCTGAGTCTGAGCTCCAGGACCATGGATTAGTTTTAAAGCTTTATTACACCCGAGCAACGCAGAGCTATACTGCTAGTATCTTATAAGTAAAGGAAATGCTGGATATTTTATTACTGTTGAATCGGACGGGCACTGCTCTTATTATAGTATAGCTTCCTCATCACTATTGTTATTATCACAATATTTTAGCTGTGCACTTTCGGTCCTTTTTCAGGTGTCTGTCCATGAAGGTAACCTTCAAGAAATTTCAGATTGAACTTTTTATTTATTCTACAGGGATAGGTTGTCCTCATTTCACTGTTTATATCTAACAATATCTTGTCATCATGTAGTATGGTTCAATTATTGTTCACACTGTATCTATTAAGCCTAATACGATATTACACAGGCTAGAGATTGAACCCACAATTACTATATCACCAAATTTTCAAATCAATGATTTAATCCGCTTGGTTATTGTCCTGTACCAGTAATTAAGGGTTCAATCCTTGGTCCTGGTAGTAGAATGAAAAAAAAAAGTTAAGGTAAAAAATGCAAGATGAAATATTCATAGATGATTTTTGATACTTTTCACCCAAGCAAGGCAATAAAGCCGCTAAGACGCAAGTGTGGGTGCTGAGAATATGAGATAAATACTATTGAGGAGAGAGAACAATAAACGAAAAAAATTAAAACAAAAGACAATGATTGACGTTGCATTTGAATTTTTGAAGATCAAAGTTGACTGTGAAGCCGGAAGTTTCACAAACAAGAAGTGTGATTGAAGAAACTGTTAGCATAGAAGTTACGGTTACATCGAGTCATTTCAACTGTAAATTGATAAGACCTTGCCGCCAATTTAGTTCTGCTTTTAAATTCATAAAGTCTATGTACCATCGAAGAAAATTCATCTGACAAAGGAATGTTAACAAACTAAGTCGAATAAATAAAGCGTTCAGTTTGAAATTTTATTAAGGTTACATAAATCGAGTGACGGACACCTGAAAACAGCTGAAAATTTTGTAATAACGACGTTGGAAGTCGTCCAGATATAAACAATAACTTCTCACTCCAGAAATTCAGACATTCACTTTCTCTGTCCGCCATTTTCCTGTTTAGTCTTTGTTTTATTGGTCTCTTCAATCTTGTATTTTTCAGTTATCTTATGGAAAAATTACAGGAGCAAGATGATTACAGACTTGTTCTCCCAGAGGTAAGTTTTATTTTTGCAAACACACTGTGTGTGTGTGTGTATATATATATATATATATATATCGCTCATTCCGTAATGAATGAGAGCACACTGGCTATTAGGCGTATATAATGATAATGTAGACGCTAAAAAGTTTGCCTTCTTCTACCGAGCGCCTATAGCCAATTCGGTCGGGTTTCAATCCTGGGTTAAAAGCAATCGGATTCTAACCGTACTGATGAGCTGTGATACAGCGAAACAGATCTGTCTGCGGATAACATATATATATATATATATATATATATATAAATTGTTGGTTGTACAAAAGCGTATAATGGCAAGAAATAAAGTAAATGTAATACTTACAGGCATTTTGTAAAGGTGGAAAATAAAAAAATTAAAAAAAAAACAGGAAAAACGACCGACTGGTTTCTATCCCAAGATTCATCAGGGTATTGCAGGCATTAAAATAATTGTATTTTAGATCTAGGAGGCCGTCTATCTGTAAATTGAGAGACTGCCTAATTCGACTTCACATGATGAGTATCTTGTGCTTGTCCCCCTTTTTTTCTCTCCCTTACATTTTTCATCTTCATTTTTAAATATTTTAAGAAAAGGATGAAATAAATTACCCAGACAGCCCTGATGGATCTTGGGATAGAAAGCATTCGGTCGTTTTTCCTGTGTCTTTTTATTTTTATTTGCCATCTTTACAAAATGCCTATAAGTATTAAATTTACTTTATTTCTCGCCAATATATATATATATATATATATAAGCCTGTTTCGCTGTAGCACAGCTCATCAGCGTGGATAGACGCATCCATTCGCCTCTGGCCGGGATCGAAACTCGACCGATTTGGTATCAGTCGGAATCTCTACTGCCTAAGTCATCGACGCATGGTATCAGAGAAGGGAAATTTTAACGTGTTGTATATCAGCAGTGTTTACACACGCCAGTTCCCGAGAGAACACGATTCATTTCTGAAGAGTCACCAATATAGCAGAAGTGGAAAATATAATCATTAAAAGAGGTGCTGGCCCTACCAGCAGACGGTAGACCAAAAAAGTATTTAATGCACAATCAAAACAAAAGAACTGAATATACAGAGTTAACAATATATCATAAAATGAAACATGCATCACATACTTACTACCTGGATTTCGACCACACTGATCTCCTCAAACAATATATATATATATATATATATAATGATCATTCTGTGTTTATTTGATGATTCCAATTGATAACGCACAAGTTACAAGTTACACACATTTTGTTATCATACTTTTTACCACATAAAAAAAAAACTTTTAATCAGATACTATACAACTGATATATAAACTGCTGATATGCTGGAATAATTTTGATGTAAAACTTCACACACTGATTCATAAATGAAGGCTTATTTTAAAATAAAGGGCAACCTTAAATAATATATGGTGAACTTTCATATCGATTTCGACGTATGAGGTTCCGACAACCTCATTCCGTTTTTATGTTTGTGTCGTATGTGACACTTCAGTCTTGTTAGTGACCTGCATGCAAGTCCTCATATTGCGTAACAACGACAGAAATATTTTTTTTGTTTTTACTCTCTTAGCCGGTCAATATGACTAATTTCAAAATTTCTGATACCACTCTGGCAAAAATATTTCCAGTTATTTTTGTTCAGAGCAACACGCTCGAAGTTAGTGTGAGGTACATTGACAGCTAAGGGGTTACTCTTTAACTTGTCTGAGACACGACCGTCCAACTGTTCTTTATCCGCTGTGAAGCAGGTTATACATGAGGTATTCTGGAGTAATACTTTTTCCCAAGAATATTTCCGCGAAAGTGAATGCAACGAATTCAAATGGAATTCGAACTCGACTCTACCGATTTCTCATTCCATTATATCCATTGCACCATAATGCACAAAAAAAATATACATTTGCATATAAAGTGACTTATTTGTCTTATTTCCCTTTCAGTTTGAATGCACAAACATTTGTTTCTGGTACATTCCACCAAGCCTAAGAAATCAAAACGAGGATGACGAATGGTGGCAAAAACTCTCAAAGGTTTGTAATTAAATTTTGTTACGCATTCTGTGTTTTTTATTTCTTGTTGAAGATGATATAAACTTTTTTGTGTCTGAATTACATTTGTGAGAATTTATATTTTAAGATATTCTTCGTGGCAAATATAACTATTAAAATAAAGAGCAAAACATGTTTATAGATACTGCTGACGTTAAATAAAAAAAAAAAATCAAACTGGTTTTTGATCATCACTCTTTTGAGCTTGACCGAGGACAAAAGGATCATGAACAGTGATTGAAACAGGGAAAATTAATAAAAAGAAGATATAGACATATATTAATGATGTACCTAGATAAACATATAGACAGACAGATAGATTAAAATGGCTGAGATCGATTAAACGATTTAGATAGATAGATAAAATGGCCGAGATCGATTAAATGATTTAGATAGATAGATAAAATGGCCGAGATCGATTAAATGATTTAGATAGATAGATAAAATGGCCGAGATCGATTAAATGATTTAGATAGATAGATAAAATGGCCGAGATCGATTAAATGATTTAGATAGATAGATAAAATGGCCGAGATCGATTAAATGATTTAGATAGATATGGATATCAATAGATATACCTATGAGTATTCACGAAATTACACGTACATAAATTAATATATATCTGGTGTTAATAAAACGGTTCTCCATGTAATATAACAGAGCCATAAAGTATATATTAATAAATATGCATATACATGTAAATATACATTAGGTACCGTCACTAAATCATTAAAAAAAAAAACAGCATAGTCTGACGAAAAAACGCCTCAGACTTAATAAAAACGAATCTTTTTCGTCAAAATGTTTATTATCAAAGGATCAAAGTATTTTTAATTATTTTGAGAATTTTTGAATCCTTTCTAACACGTTCAAAATTTTCGTAAAAGTTTACAATAGAAAACGTAATATTGCATAAGTCTTTTTTTTTTTTTTTTTTTTCGGTGACACTCATTAATTTAGAAATTCTTGCAAAAATCAAATAATTATCGGATTTTAATGGAACTTTCAGAATTTATTCATAAATGAATGAAATTGTTTTTGAAATTATTATTTTTAAAAAATCTTGGTAAAAATATTTTTACGTCTGTTATTATTCTCTCCACCTAAAATCATGAAATTTCAAGAAATTAATTTTTTTAGGCAAAATTGGTTGTATTAGTTAAACACAGAATTCATTGAGAAATGTAAATCATGTATTACTTTTTCAACAATTTAGTCCCTTTTACCGAAAATCTGCTCAGAAATGTAAAACTAAAAATGCAATAAAACCGACATTATTTAATTAGATAAGCTTTTACTTTAATAAATAATATAAATTAAGGATATTATAGTCAAAAGAATTTTTTCGATTAAAAATGAAATTTAAAAAATTTTTTTTTAAATTATAATAATTTATATAGTTTCAAACTCAACTTTTTTAATAAGGGTAGATATTATTCTTGTTAATCAAACAAATGTTTTGGGTATCAAATAAAGAGGAAGAGCCAAGTTTAAATTCCAGTCGGTTTTGTTGTATTACAATGCAAACACCCTTACATGCAAATACCCTTGAGAAAGATATTTAAATATCCTGCAAAAGGTTGATAAACCGTAAAAAATAAATCAATCAAAAAAGATATTCGAGAAAAAAAATGTAAAAATGAATCCTTGTAAGTCCTTAAGAATATTTTGTTAAATTTTTATTAAACATTTTTGTTCAATTTTTTCATATATCCTACCTCATATTTTTTAAATTTTTTTACAAATTTAAATTTAATTTCTTTGTCATTTTAGGTTGCACCGATCATCAAAGAGCGTATGGTATCTGCCGGGACCTTAATGGTTGGTTATCAACCATTGCCAAGCCTGAACAAAGTTAACTTTTTCCGATTTGTTCTCTGTCAAGAAAACTGCGAAAAGTGTGATCTGGACTTCATCATTGAAGAAATTCGTCATCTGGGCAAAGATCTCTAAGCGATAATTAATTTTCATGTTTATGCTAGAAAATTATCCTTCATATTGTGCCTTATAAAGTTTGTGATGTAAATTTCCTTTTGGTATCACATTCTTATATATATATATATATATATATATATATATATATATATATATATATATAATAGTGGTGGCATCGTACCGGTTCGCATATAAAATTGTAAAAGCTTAACGAACCATTTATTGGATATCTCCGAAAATAATTTTATACATTATTAGCCGATGGTCTAAGTAATATATGAGTTACGGTACGATCATGCGCATGCCTAGTGTAACTCTAACAGTCACACATCTCATGCCGTCTTGAAGCTAAAGATGTGGCAAATCTTTGATGGATCTTCCATTGGATTGTTGAGACTGCAGCGATTCAGTTCGAATATTCCTAAGAAATCATAATGCAGCTAACGACACTAGAAGTCAAAATGCATCAGAGTTCTTAACAGAAATGTGATGAGCACAGAATTTCAATCTGAAAATATTTAAATAAATAAATGTTTTCTATTATATCATCAAAATGGATTAATTCTTTTTTATACAATAAAGTGATTTGTTTGCATTCTCAGATTGAAAAGAAAATAAGCAGAATTGATTCCTAAAGACTACTTGTCTTTATAGAACCGGTTCCTAGAAATTTCGAATGCCACTACCACTATATATATATATATATATATATATATATATATATATATATACACTAATACTAATTAGTTAGTTTTTGATTATAATTAATACAACTGTGTATTGGTCTAATTTAAAGTGTTCAATACAATTATATTGTAGAACTTTTAAATATTTTTTATTTGGAAACGAGTTATTTCACGACCTTGGTTGCTACCTTTCCGTGTATTCAGGCGATTTACAATAACTGCATTATATATATATATATATATATAGTTTTAAGATATGCAATATTTAGGAACTAACGTGTTAATATGTGAGATACTGCGTATGTAAATATTAAAATAGACATTGAAGTCAACAACCAGAGGTGACAGTCTATTTATATTCAATAGTAAATACGCAAACACCGCAATGCGTTGTAAACATATTTGATAGATTAAAAACAAAATCTATGTCGCACCAAAAATATCATGGAAATCAAAGAAAACAGCACCAGCCTACAGCAGTAAATCCAAAAATTGTAAACTCTGTCTGCAATAGAAAATCGCTACAATTACCTTCCAGGACAAACGCAAACGCTTAAATAAACAATCTGAACTCAAAATGCAGACGCGAAAACAAATTTTTGCTACGTTACTTAAGTCTAAAACTGAAAACGAACAAAAGTAAGTTAATCCAATGACTAAACTATTAAATAAAATAAGCAAATAATAAACAAATTAACAAACCAAAAACGCGCGGATAAACACAAGTAAACTCCATAATACTAATCAGCAATAAAGTAATCAACAACAAATGAAATAAAAAGTCAGCTAACAACACAATAAATCGCCAAAACCTGTACTCGAACCCACATTAGCTTCTACTTAATAGTCCTTAAAGTAATTCGAAACATAACCGTTACCGCCTACCAAAATAACCATTAGAGTAATACAAGAGAGTGCCTACAATGTATCACTAAACTATATATAAATTTAAATGAAATATATATAATCTCATTTAAATTTTTACTTTCTTAAGTCCTACAAATCTTAGTAATATTATGTACATGTGCTCTAGTTTCTCATTAAAAGGAAACGTCTAAAAATATATTCAGTATCAGGATTTAGTCTTCCTGGTTTTTTGAAAAACAAAAATTGTTTTTCTCATTACATTACATTAGAATATAGTTTTATTAGTTTTCAAGATCTCAGAAAAATGTTTTGCTACCATAAGGTTTTATGTTCTTGCTATAACAGAGATTTAGGATTGCTTAGTTTTAATTTACATCACAAAATTTACACTCCATTCATATTTATATCATGCCATATGCGTCCACTTCAGATTTACATGACAAAATGTACACCTCGTTCAGGTTTGCATCTCGTGATATCTGGCCCATTCTGTTTTTCATCACTCCATATACACCACATTCAAATTCACATCCTGAGATATACATCTCCTCCCGTTTCGCCTTAAACAATTTACACCCGGTTCAGATTTGCATCACATAACCTCCTTCTATAGATTTACATCATGCGTTTTAGATTTGTATTGCACTATGCCTACCCTGTTCAAATTTTCATATGTGATACCTACCCACTTCGAATTTACAGCATATGATAACAGCTCCCTTCAAATTTGCATCACACTATGTACACCCCTCTAGATTTCTGTTACACAATGTACCCTTGATTCAGATTTGTATTACGTGATATACGTCCAATATCGCACGATATACACCCCATTCAGGTTTGCAGTATGTGAATTGTTCAGATTTGGATTAATTGATACATGCTGCATTCAGATTTTCATTACACAATGTTCAGATTCGTGATATCTGCTTCTTTCAGATTTGCATAATGTGATATACACCTAGTTAAGTTTTGCATTACACAATGTTCATCTGTTTCAGATTTGCATCACACGACATATGCCCTGTTCAGATTTGCTTTATACTATAGATACCTGCTTCTACAGATTTTGATCACGTGATATCTTTCCCCTTCAGATTTACATCGCATAGTATTTGCTCCCTTCAGGTTTGCGTCACATGACATGCATCTCATTCAGATTTGCATTACACAACGTACACCCAGTTCAGATTTGCATCACGTGACATCTTCCACCTTCAAACATATTTTCCCCACTTCATATTTACATCTAATGACACGCAACTCATTCAGATTTGTATTACACAATGTACACCCCGTTCAGTTTTACGTATATTCAAGTCTTCAGTAAAAACTCATAATACAAAAAGTGTTCTTTCCCCTAAAATATTGTTAAAAGGATCTACAGCCATTCTTTGTTGGAAAAGATAATTTCAGTCCTAAATTTGCCTGAAAGATGGTACAATATTGTGTATAAAAATGGTAAATATGTTGTTCAATAAAATAATTTTTGAAAGTTTTAACAAATGTTTGTATTTTTTTTTTTTTAAATGATAAAACACAAATACAGAAAAAAGGTTGTTGCAAAAATTGTAGCTTTCTCATTGCATATTTGACTAAAAAATGTTTCTCTTCTCTTCACAAAGTTTCAGTTGTTTATTCTCGGGCCATCATCAGATATGTTAAGACCGGAGAGCACACAGTCAAAATAGCGGTTAAAAAAAACGAAGAATAGTCCAAATCAACAACATACAATAAAAAAATAAATGACTTAATTTGGGGGATGTGTCTCTATTTTAACATCTCACATACATGCACATAGATACACACGCTCACATACACATAGTCACACATATATACATACTCACATACATGCCAATAAACCAACATTAACCGTTTTAAAATCAGTTAAACCTACATAAGGCGATAATGCCACTAAGACGCTACTGGGGGGGGGGAGAATTAAAGCCATTACAAGTAACTGGTAATCCACTTCGAAACAGGAAACAAAGAATAAAGCTCTACTCTTGTTAAAAAAAACTGAAGAGAAGTGTAAACCAGACGATAAGCGAACTTATCATTGAGGAAAATCAATTATCATTTCCTCATTGAGGAAAATTAATAAATGAATGAAATAAACACTAGTTAACATTTCAGTGTTACGCAGAAATGTTACAAGTATAGAATTAAATTACACTTTAGGACTTGGTTTCCGGTTCCTTCTAAACAAGGAATAAAGCTCTACTTCTGTTCACAAAAAATGAGGAAGAGTGTAAACCGAACGATAGACGAAACAATCTTCTCCAATTGAGAGAAATTAATGAATAAATAAATAGTAGATAACATTTCAGGGTTTAAGCAGAGATGTTAGAAGTATAGTAATGAAGTAGGCTTTGAAGGAACTGGAAACCAGATCCTAAATTAGGAATAAATTCTACTTCTGTTTACAAAATCTGAGGAGGCGGGTAACCCAGATGATAGGCAAAAAAATCTACTCTCATTTTTTTTTCTTTCCTTTTTTTTAATCGTATCACCCCGAGCAAGGCGGTAATGCCACTGATGTGCAGGGGGCTACATAATAGTGAAAAGATTGGAAAAGATAAAGCCGGAAACCACATCCTAAACAGGGAACAAGGGATGAGCCTCTTAACCTGTTCAATAGACATGGGTGGAGTGTGAACCAGGCGATAGATAGATCTATCTACTCCAATTGAAGGAAAATTAATGAATAAAAAAATAGTAGGTAATATTTCAGGGTTTAGGCAGAAATTTTTAAACAACAGAATTAAAGTAGACTTTCGAAGGAGCCAGAAACCACATACTAAACAAGGAATAAAGTTCTACAACCTTTTACAAAAACTGAGGAGAGTGAAACGGAAGACAGGCGGACATATCTATTCACACTGTGGAAAAATTAATGAATAAATAAATAGTCGAAAAAAAGTTCAATGTTTAGGCAGAGAAGTTAGAAGTCTAGAATTGAAATAGACTTTAGAAGGAATCGGAAACCAAATCCTAAACAAGGAATAATACTCTACTTCTGTTCGCAAAACTGAGGAGTGTAAAACGAACGATAGACGAACATATCTCCTTTCATTGAGGCAAATTATTAAATAAATATATAGTAGGTAACACTTCAGTGTTTAGGCAAATATGTTAGAAGTATAGAATTAAAAACGATTTTAGAAAAAACCGGAATCCAAATTCTAAACAAGTAAGAAAGCTCTACTTCTGTCCATGAAACAGAGATGGCGTTTAAAAGGGACTCTATTCGATCCTATCTACTCTCTTTGTGGAAAATTAAGGAACCGGAAACAATCCTTAACAAGAAATAAAGCTCTACTTTTGCTCATGAAACTAAGACGACGTTTAAAACTGGCTCTATTCGATCCTATTTACTGTCATTGAGGAATATTAATATATAGTTGATAACTTAGTGTTTAGGCAGAGATGTTAGAAGAAAATTGAAGTAGACTTTAGAAGAAACCGGAAACCACATCCTAAACAAGAGCTAAAGCTCAATTTCTGTTCATAATAACTGAGGGGGACAGTAATCAGGACGATAGACGAATCCATCTACTCTCATAGAGAAAAATTAATGAATAAATAAATAGTAGATAGCCTTTCAGTGTTTAGGCATTGTTAGGAGAATAGAATTGTAGTAGACTTCAGAAGAAACCGGAAACCAAATCCCAACCAAGGACTAAAACTCTACTTCGGTTCAAAAAAAACTGAGGAGTGTAAAATGGACCATAGGTGAATCTATCTACTCTCATTGAGGGGAAATAACGAAAAAAAAAATAGTAAAAAACATTTCAGCGTTTAGGCAGAGATGTTAGAAGTATAGAATTGAAGTAGACTTTTGAAGAAACCGGAAACCACATCCTAAACAAGGAATATAGTTCTACATTTGTTCATAAGAGAAGAGAAGTATAAACTAGCCGATAGGTGAACCTATCTGCTCTCATCGAAGAAAATTAATGAATAATAAAGATTACTACATTTCAGTGCTTAAGTCAGTCAGTCAGTCAGTTAAGTGCCATACGTGAAACACGCTTGAGCGATCATGTCCTGAAAGAGACATGACTGACTGGGCAGAAGATTATCCCGCAGTAGGTTGCCATTGCTTTCTGCGGTAGACTGGTTGCCGACCAAGGCTATAAAACCCAATCTGTCCTGCTATTTAACCCATAACTGGAAGGAAGAGACGGATTAATACCTTTCCCAAGGGTATTTGCGCGTGAGTGAATACAATGGATTCAACTGGAATTCGAACTCGGCTCCCCGGCTTAGACATTAGAAGAAACAGGGAGCTAATTACTAAACAAGGAATAAAGCTCTAGTTCTATGAATGAAACTGAGGGAGCGTTTAAAACGGACTCTACTCTATCCTATCTACTATCATTGAGGAATATTAATGAATACATATATAGTAGATAACCTTTCAATGTTTAGGTAGAAATGTTAAAAGTATAAAATTGAAGTAGACTTTAGAAGTAACCGGAAACTACATCCTAAACAAGGAATAAATCTATGTTATTCTTCATAATTACTGAGGAGGACAGCAATCAGGACGATAGGCGAATCTATCTACTCTCATGGTGGAAAATTAATGAATAAATAAATAATAATCATTTCAGTGTTTAGGAAGAGGTGTTAAAAGTATAGAATTGTAGTAGACTTTAGAAGAAACCGGAAACCAAATATTAACCAAAGAATAAAGCTCTACTTCGGTTCAAAAAACTGAGGAGTGTAAAACGGATGATAGGTGAATGTATCTACTCTCATTGCGGAAGATTAATGAATAAATTCATCGTAGGTAGGGATGTTAGAAGTATAGAATTGAAGTAGATTTTATATGGTACCGGAAAGCAAATCTTGACGTGGAATAAAGCTCTACATTTGTTCATAAAACAAAGAAAGAGTTTAAAACTCGAACTTATTTAATTTTGGTGGTGATACCGACCGAGCATAGCGAGGGGCCGGATGTTTGCACACTCACGACCTAAAAGCAAATGACCAAAACTCGACGGTGCGCATCCGGGTTCGCGCAGATGCTCCGGTTGAAAACTAAAAATTAATTAAATATTAAATTTCCAGTTCGCGAGCCTACGTAAAATTTATTTAACGGCCAATGGAAAGCCCAGAATCAAATACGGATATGATATTCTCAAATGATCACCTGCGATCCAAAAAGTCGAAATAAAAAGCCGATACAGAAAGCATCGCCAGTCAGACAGACCCAGACTCGAGAGAGACGATTGTAATTAGTAGCCCGCTTGACCCAAGTCAAGCCGCTTACTATGTTCGCCTCCCTTACCCCTCCTATCTTTCCCTGTCTTAAAACTACTTACTGACCTAAGGAGCGAATACATTAAAGACATTCCTTACTTACAACACTCCCACATTCCTAAGTATTAATTCTCTTTTCAGCATTTTATTGCCATGAACATTTTAACGTCCATTGGACCTATACTTCAAGTATTACTTTAATTGTAAAAACCTTAATTGATATGTGTATATATAAAATATATGCGTTGTGGTACAGTGGATATCGGCTCGGAACGAGAAACCGGAGAGCCGAGTTCGAATTACAGCTGAATCCATTTTATTCACTTACGCGCAAATACCCTTGGGAAAGGTATTAATCCGTCTCTTCCTTCCAGTTATGGGTTAAATAGCAGGACAGATTGGGTTCTATAGCCTTGGTCGGCAAACCAGTCTACCGCAAAAAGCAATGGCAACCTACTGCGGGATAATGTTCTGCCCAGTCAGTCATGTCTCTTTCGAAACATGATCGCCCAAACGTATGGCACCTAAACTGACTTTTTAGGATGTGCGTTGTGGTACAGTGGATATCAGATCGGAACGAGAAATCGGGGAGTCGAGTTCAAATTACAGTTGAATTCATTGCATTCACTTACGCGCAAATACCCTTGGGAAAGGTATTAATACATCTCTTCCCTCCAGTTATGGGTTAAATAACAGGACAGATTTGGTTCTATAGCCTTGGCTGGCAACCAATCTACCGCAGAAAGCAATGGCAACCTACTGCGGGATAATCTTCTGCCCAGTCTTTCGAGACATGATCGCCCAAGCGTTTACCACGTATGGCACTTAACTGACTGATATATAAAATGTTATTTTTCAACTCAATTTGCCTTTCTTGGTTTATAACCTTTCTTTATGACTTATAGTGGGCTATCTACAACAAGGTCAAAATCCGTTAACCTGCAACAATATACTACTATCCTTCGCTAGAACGAACTCTCCACTATAAACTGAAAAAGAATGAATAACCCACTATAATCTCCCTGAGTAAATTTAATGAATAAATATGGAGTACATAACATTTCAGTGTTTAAGCAGAGATGTTATAAATATAAAATTAAAAAAGACTTTAGAAACAACCGATGACCAAACCCAAAACAAAGAATAAATCTCCGCTTTTGTTAAAAAAAAAACTGAGGAGAAGTGTAAAACGGGCGATAGGTGAATCTATTTACTCTCATTGAAGAAAAATAATGAATAAAAAAATGGATAACCTTTCCGTGTTTAAGCAGAGATGTTAGAAGTATAGAATTGAAGTAATCTTAAGAAAGAACCGGAAACTAAATGATAAACATGAAACAAGGAATTAAGCTCTCCTTTTGTTTAAAAAAAAATGAGGAAGAGTGCAAATCGGACGATAGGCGAACATATCTACTCTCACTGGGGAAAATTAATGATTAAATAAATAATCGATAACCCTTCAGCGTTAAGGCTGTGATGTTAGAAGTATAGAATTGAAGTAGACTTTTGAAGAAACCGGAAACCACATCCTAGGCAATGAATAAATTATCTACTTTTGTTCATAAAAACTTAGCAGGTGTGTCAACCGCATATTAGGTGAACATATCTACTCTGATTGAGGTAAATTTATGAATAAATATTAGTAGATAACATTTCACTGTTTAAGCAGAGAAGTTAGAAGTATAGAATTAAAATACTCTTTAGAAGGAACCGGAAAACAAATCCTAGACAAGGAATAAAGATCTACTTCCGTTAAAAAAAACTGAAGACGTGTAAAATGAACGATTAACGAAACTATCTGCTCTCATTGAGGAAATTTAATGAATAAATAAATAGTAGATAACCCTTCAGTGTTTAGGCAGAGAAGTTAGACGTATAAAATTTTTAAAAAAGACTTTAGAATTAACCGGAAACAAAATCTTAGACAAGAAATAAAGCTCCATTTCTGTTCAAGAAACTAAGGAGGCATTTAAAACGGACTTTACTGGCATATATCTACTCTCATTCAGGAAAATCTAAACTTATTTATAAATGGAACTGTGTGTGTGTGTGTGTGTGTGTGTGTGTGTGTGTGTCCGTTACCTATAGACTCCGAAACGGCTGAACCGATTTTCTTGAAAATTTACACAGTTGTACTATAAGCGTCTGCGAGTGTTCTTAGCTAGGTTTTGTGTCCAGGTACCCCCGATAAATACCAAAAATCGATAATCGAAAAAATTTATTATATGTTATGTTATAGAAGAAGTGGTCCGATTTTAATCAAATTTGATACACTCATAGACAAAGACATAAGAAACGATATTCAGAAGTGTCAAGGTTGCAGTTCTTACAATAGTGCAGAAAATTTGATATCGATACCAGGAAATCAAAATTTGACTTACATCCATTCATTTTTCTTTCAGTCTACGGTTTCACTTTAACTTGAAACAACTATTGCTTTTTAGTCTTTCGTGCCAACGTCCAAAGAGTCTGATCTCCCGGACCAAGGATTAGTTTTAAAGCTTTCATTACACCCGAGTAACACCGGGCTATACTGCTAGCTATTGAATAAATAAATAGTAAATAACTTTTTCAGTGTTTAGGCTGAGGTGTTAGAAGTATAGAACTGAAGTATACTTATGAAGAAACCTGAAACCAAATCCTAAACATGCGAAAAAGTTCTACTTCTATTCATAAAAACCGAGGAGGAGTGTAAACCGGACGACAGAAGAACCTATCTACTTTTATTGAGGAAAAATCATTAATAAATAAATAGTAGATATCTTTTCAGTATTTAGGTAGAGATATTAGAAGTATAGAATTGAACTAGACATTAAAAGAAACTGGAAACCAAATCCTAAACAAGGATTAAAGCTCTGCTTTCATTCACAAAAACTGAGCAGATACGTAAACCGGACGATAGGTGAACCCACCTACTCACATTCAGGAAAATTAATGAATCAAAAATGGCTGAAAACATTTCAGTGTTTATGCAGAGATGTTAGAAGTATAGAATTAAAGTAAATTTTAGTAGAAACCGGAAACCAAGGCCTAAGGAATAAAGTCGATAATTATTTGATTTTTGCGAGAATTTCCAAATTAATGTGTTTGTCACCAAAAAACAGTGTATGATGCAATCATTACTTTCCCATTGTAAAACAGTCGTAACGTTTCTTTAGCCGCTAACTCAAATCAAAACAAAACTTCCTGACAAAATTTCAAAATTGTTAGAAGGGATTAAAAAATTGAAAAAAATAATTAAAGTTACTTTAAAGGCTCCTGTCTCGATTGTAAACAGAAAAGACCAACTGAGAGTGTAGAGGCCAGAAATTTCGTTATTAGGTCGCGGTATACGATAACAAACCTACCTATTTTTACTATATTGTACAGTACACACACATATACAATCACAATTACACTACCACCACCAGCTTAAGCTGCTACTCATACGATAATGCTATAAGCTCTCTCCTCCTACTCTCTCACGCTTTACTACCATTCCGTTTGGCAAAGGTGAGCGAAAGGCCGAGGAGAGTAAAAAGATAGAGGGGAAGGAAAAGATCGTGTAACAGATGGAGGAACTAAGTAACTAAGGAAGTAACAAACAGAATCATAATATAGATTTTTTTCTAATCATTTCACGTAAGAGGTGAGTGATGAGAAAGAGGAACAACTTACGAGTGGGCCAGAGAATGAGTAAGAGAAGGATGAGAACATTGGTGTGAAGAGGGCTGCATGAAAGGAGAGTTGAAAGGAAAAAAAAATGAGGATGTCAGGGAAAGTATTCGAGTCAAGGAGATAAGAGATGACAATTGACTTTGCATTTAAATTCTTGAATTTAAATGCAAATTGACTTCATTTAATTCATCAAAAAAATTGTAGGTTCAGTCACTTAAGTTCCATACCTGCTTACCTGCCAATTCTTCTTCTTCATTGTGTCCCATGTCCCTATCAGTACTCATTCTCAAATGAAGCAACGTTTGGCCTGGTCAATACTTAGATGAGTGACCGCTTAGGAATAACATGTGCTGTAAGCGTTTAGTGACGGATGTGCGTTGTGGTGCAGTGGATATCGGCTCGGAAAGAGAAATCGGTGAGCCGAGTCCGAATTCCAATTGAATACCCTGCATTCACTTAAGCACTGGCACCCTTGGGAAATGTATTAATCCGTCCCTTCCCTCCAGTTATGGGTTAAATAACAGGGTAGGACTTGGGGACCCTGCCCTGTAAAACAAATCCCAATGAATCTTGATACTCGAAAAGAAAAAAGTATTACTAGACACAAAACTTATATAAAAAACAACAATAAATTGTTGAAAGAAAAAGGTATTACCAGCAATAAATAAATAAAATTTAGTTGGCAATAAATGACCCGCCGAGATTGATATGCCATAAAAACAACACCAACCAAACATCTTGTAGGTGAACAAGATTTCAACAGCTGAACTTCGTCGACTAAAGTTTTGTAATTGTTGCTACCGCCATTACGACGTAAAAGAACTGGACCAGACGGGAGAAGTTTTTTTTTTTTTTTTTTTATAAGCGTTTCACCCCGAGCAAGGCATGTCACTGCCACTACTGAGCAGGGGGCTACATAGAGTGGAGAAAGGATGATTAAATATAGGAAATGTCAGAGGGTAGGTGATAGGCGGGTAGGGATACCGAGAATGGTTAAATATAGGAAATGTCAGAGGGTGGGTGATAGGCGGGTAAGGATACCGAGAATGAGGGTTGGGTACATGAGAGTGTTCTGAGAATAATTGCGAGTTCATGTGATAGGAGGTGTCTATTGACCCTACATTTAAACACCTGGAGATTGTAGCTGTTGGGAAAGCAGACTTGTGGAAGGGAGTTCCACAGGCGGGAAGCGCGAGAAAAGAAGCTGTTGGAGTAGAATTTACGGTTACATCTTATTTGTTTAACTGTAAAAGGGTGGGGCCTAGTTGCTAATCTAGTATCTCGTGTAAATTTGTGCTTAGGCGGCACCATTGATCTAAGCTCATCGGAGCAGAAGCCATGAAAATACTTGTAGAAGTTAAGGGAGAAAGGAGTCATCACTGGTTGATCGGCGCTGAAATTAAAAGATTCTTTCATGGGAGTTAGTCTTGATAGTAGTACAGAAAGATAATATGACATGCAGCACTGCAAGAAGAACAACTTCCCACTGAGATTCTCGCAGACTTCTAGAAGACAAATCATCCATTGTTTCATTCACACTTGAGTGTGTTATAGACATAGATGTCCTTTTGCCATACTGGGCTACTTTTGAAAGCGTAGTGCTAGTAAATTTTGAATTTCACTATCTTTTTGTTTACTTAAAAAAAAACTATGCCGGAATTATGTCAATATTTAGTAGCACTGGGCTTTCATATGTCATAGACTTTGTGGCTAATAACCCAACTTCGAAAACCCTGAGGCAGCTCAGGTACATTCTGCATTACTATTTTCAATTATCTACACAGTCTTTTCTATACTATGTTTTTTCTCTTCTATGTGCTGTGTCTCTTCAAGACGAAGCGATTATGGCCATCCCTAGTTTCCTATACTTTGAAGCTCGTAATAAATTTTGTATTTTTGTAATCTCCCCTAAGTACTGTACTATCTATGGGGTTTACTCAAGGTCGCTTGAGTAAATGTGTTATTTTACGATTGAGTAAATGTTATGCTTTTTAGGTCGCTATGAGGTTTCTGGGACATGTAATTAGAAAAGAGGGCCTAGAAAATTTAATACTTACAGGACGAATAGAGGGAAAGCAACGCGAGACCAACTTGATAGGCCTGAACAAATGGATGACGGGTCGGGGATTGGGAGAGATACAAAGAGGAAGAATGTTGATTGAGAGCGACAAGAAACAGAGCCAAGTGGGAGTCCATGATCGCCTAGGTCCTGAAGAGACACGACAGATGAAAAAGAAGAAAAAGTGTAAATGCGTTGTTTTATAAGTTGTACCCCTCGATTTCGCTCGATTTTCCAAGCCGTCTTTTCTCATGATGTGACCTAGAAATTTCAACTGTTTCATTCAAATGTTAAGTTTATATATGAGTCCGTTTTGTTTACACTTTCTGCAAAATTTCGTTGTTACTTACATGTTCAATTTAGGTTTTTCTGTATGTCTGCTGCTTCAAGTCTCTTCTACATCTGCGAAAAAATGGCCCAGTATTTACTACTATAAAGGAGGACTGATATCAGAGTTCAGTGCTCTATTCTTTGCTTCTAACAAAATCTTGCTCTTTTGGAAGGCATCTTTCACTATCTCAGTGAAATTTCGAATTTCAGTGTCATCTCGGGGAGCCGAGTTCGAATTCCAGCTGAATTCATTGCATTCACTTACGCGCAAATACGTCTATTCCTTCCAGTTATGGGTTAAATAACAGGACATATTGGGTTCTATAGCCTTGGTCGGCAACCAGTCTACCGCAGAAAGCAATGACAACCTACTGCGGGATAATCTTCTGCCCAGTCAGTCATGTCACTTTCGAGACATGATCGCCCAAGCGTGTATCACGTATGGCACTTAACTGACTTCCTGTTTTCTGTTAAAACACGTCACATATATTTAAATTGCTGTGCTTATTTGATTTCGTTATTTCCAGTTTTATAATTTTCATGTTAGACTGTTCCTTTTGTTGACAATGATGCATTCGATATTAAATAGTTGTTTTTATAATTCAGGGCAAGGGTGTTAGTGGCTTTCTACAGAATTTTTTTATAATTTGGGAATTGCGACCATTTCATGGAAGAGACAGTGGTTGTAGTTTCCTCTTCTCTTCTTCACGGTTCCATCATCTTTTACTGTTTCTTAGTGGAACAGACTCCCGAGAGGATACTTCCCCGATCACTATGATCGTTTCAAGTATAGAGTCAAATATTATCTATTCTATATATTCTCAAAATGTGCATTTAGTTCCATCTCTCACATCCATGCAACAGCCTCACTCATTAACCCTCTACCTTGAGGGGTTCTTAGGCCTTGTATTGGATGAGCATTTAAAAAAACATCTCACCTACCAATATTATCTTATTCCTTTTACCATCAGTTTTCTTAATGCCATGTTTTTTCATGGTGTAATCAATCATGACTCGTTACCACGTTTTTTCCTTAACATCTGGGAATTGCTATGAGAAAGATAGTGTGGTGGTTTTCCGCATTCGGAGTAGCCATTCCCCAAGACTTGATTGAATTCAAGCTATTATTATGATTGTTTTCGTGAGGAGGATTTCAGGTTATTTTATTTTTTTATTTTTTTTTTATTTTTTATTTTTATTTTTTTTAATTTGGAATAATCCTTTCCTTAGACTGGCTGCCAGCCAAAGCCAGCGATATAGCTATCTATGCTGCTATTAAATCCATAATTCTACTCCTGCAGCTTCCTCTCTCGCACTTCCCGCCTGTGGAACTCACTCCCGTATTCTTGCTTTCCTGACGGCGTCGACCTCCAGAAATTTAAAAGCAAAGTTAATACTCACCTACTAACCACTGGACTCTAGCTCTCTCCCCTCCCCTGTATAATCTTCACGTTCTCTCCGCCCATGTATCTGTCATTGCACCTGCTTTCTCAGCTTTCTATTGTTCCTTTCTAACTAGCTTGCACTCCTCACTCTTTTCTAATTAATCTTTTTACATTTATGTAACCCCCTGCACATCAGTGGCGTTTCTGCCTTGCTCGGGGTGAAATGATTAAAAAAATAAAAAAATAACTGCTGGAAAAAAGTGATTAATATATGCATTCCCCAAAAGTAATTGTGTAAAAGTGAATGTGACTAGAACAGAAATTAAACTCTGCTTCCTAATTCCATTTTAACACCGATAACCGTTAAACTACACGCATGGCCTACTTCTTAAAATTATATTTATTATTATTTCATTACTGAAAATGACTTCATTATTAGCAACAACAACAGTAGTACTCGCAATATCGATTGATCTATCTGTTTATACAGGATGCAGCAGAAATACTTCCCACATAAACCTCCCAGAAACATCCCTCAAGTTTTGTAATTGTTGCTACCGCCATTACGACGTAAAAGAACTGGACCAGACGGGAGAAGTTAAGGGAGAAAGGAGTCATTAGTGGCAATAATGTCTTCATATAGCTAACATCTTACCATTCTTTGTGAGGTATTTATGGGAGGGTTTATGTGGCAGCAGTCTACGGCTATATCGAGTTGAATACACCGATTACCGTTCGATCACCGAAGTTAAGCAACATCGAGCCTGGTCAGTACTTAATGAGTGACCATTTGGGAATACCAGGTGCTGTAAACGTAAGGATCAAGAATGGTCCAGCGGTCTTCCAGGTTTGGGGGTTGGGTGCAGGGCTAACAACCCTGCCCTGTAAAAAAACAGTTTGTTACAGAAACAGTAACAAAAGTTGCTGTCCTATGCACCATCTGGGTGTGATGGATAAATGATGATGATTATGATGATATGTGGCAGCTATTTCTGCTGCAGTCTGTATAATCTTTACAAGAATCAGATGATGCAAAAAAAAAAAAAAAATATTGCTACCATATCTGGTCTGAACCTGCTCAAACAAAGGCGTTTGCACAGCCTTGTTGTTGATGACGTATTTTCTACCCTACAACCTCTTTCCCTGAGATAAAACATTGCTAGCTTCTCGCCTAATCTTACGCTATTTCCATATCAAATTTTCGGTCGAACAACATCCTTGGTTCTACCAGACATACACAACTAGGGCCCGCCAGGCCATGCACATTAGGCCGCCTCATCCTAATTCTTTTCATATTCCATTGATAAGAAGGAAACCTGACTCCGACAGCTTCTTCCCGAGTGCATATTGTACATACTCTTGGACCTTTATCTACACACGATAACTTCATACAGTAACCCTCTATTTTGAATGACCCTTATATTTGGAGAAAAAGGTTAAAAAGTAATATTGTGTATTCATTTAAAATTTCAGTATTAGTGATGGAATTACTCAAATTCATATTTAGATTGGTGTGAAGAAACGCTACTAGAAGCATTCGAGTACACAGCCGGGGACACAAGTGTTGAAGTTATGCTGTAAAAGCCCTCCTATTCGGAAAACTAGCTTCTGGCTGATAAAACTGTACCCGACAGGAGAAATAAAGGAACCCCTTGCAAATGGCCCCTTTTATTAATAAGAAACAATCAGTTGATAAGGTACCCTGGTAGCAGAAATCTAACAAGCAATCTCCCTTGCAGAACCTAGCCAA
>JBBBDQ010001120.1:3922500-3995000 GCA_037127315.1 Ascarosepion bandense | reverse complement strand
GATAGAACTAGGATAACTAGATAGATAGATGATTGACTGAGATAACTAGATAGATAGATATGGATAGACTGAGATAACTAGATAGATAGATATGGATAGACTGAGATAACTAGATAGATAGATATGGATTAGACTGGGATAACTAGATAGATAGATATGGATAGACTGAGATAACTAGATAGATAGATATGGATAGACTGGAATAACTAGATAGATAGATGTGGATAGACTGAGATAACTAGATAGATAGATATGGATAGACTGAGATAACTAGATAGATAGATATATGGATAGACTGAGATAACTAGATAGATAGATATGGATAGACTGAGATAACTAGATAGATAGATATGGATAGACTGAGATAACTAGATAGATAGATATGGATAGACTGAGATAACTAGATAGATAGATATGGATAGACTGAGATAACTAGATAGATAGATATGGATAGACTGGAGATAGCTAGATGAATGAATGTGGATGAACTGAAGGATAACTATCGATAGATGAATGGATTGACTGAGATAACTAGATAGATAGATGCTGGATGAACTGAGATAACTAGATAGATAGATATGGATAGACTGAGATAACTAGATAGATAGATATGGATGAACGAAAGGATAACTAGATAGATAGATATAGATGAATGAGATAGATAGATAGATATGGATAAGTGAGATAACTAGATAGATAGATATGGATAGACTGAGATAACTAGATAGATAGATATGGATAGACTGAGATAACTAGATAGATAGATATGGATAGACTGAGATAACTAGATAGATGGAGAGATATGGATGAACTGAGATAACTAGATAGATAGATATGGATAGACTGAGATAACTAGATAGATAGATATGGATAGACCAGGATAACTAGATAGATAGATATGGATAGACAGGGCCTTTAGATAGATAGATATAGATTGATAGAAGATAACTAGATAGATAGATATGGATAGACTGAGATAACTAGATAGATAGATATGGATGGTCTGTGATAACTAGATAGATAGATATGGATAGACTGAGATAACTAGATAGATACATATGGATAGACTGAGATAACTAGATAGATACATATGGATAGACTGAGATAACTAGATAGATACATATGGATAGACTGAGATAACTAGATAGATACATATGGATAGACTGAGATAACTAGATAGATACATATGGATAGACTGAGATAACTAGATAGATACATATGGATAGCCTGAGATAACTAGATAGATACATATGGATAGACTGAGATAATGGTATTTATATAGATGGTTGAACAGTGTTGGACTACTGATGGACTGAAATAGCTGGATAGACCATATGGATAGACTAGAATAATGAGATGAATATATGGGATGATGGAATATTAGACAGACACAGGGATGACAGAAATATTAGACAGATACATATGGACAGACTGAGATAACTAGATAGATAGATATGAATAGACTGAGATAACTAGATAGATAGATATGAATAGACAGAGATAACTAGATAGATAGATATGAATGAGCTGAGATAACTAGATAGATAGATATGAATAGACTGAGATAACTAGATAGATAGATATGAATAGACTGAGATAAATAGATAGATAGATATGAATAGACTGAGATAACTAGATAGATAGATATGAATGACTGAGATAACTAGATAGATAGATATGAATAGACTGAGATAACTAGATAGATAGATATGAATAGACTGAGATAACTAGATAGATAGATATGAATGAACTAGATAACTAGATAGATAGATATGAATGGACTGAGATAACTAGATAGATAGATATGAATGGACTGAGATAACTAGATAGATAGATATGAATGAACTGAGATAACTAGATAGATATGAATAGACTGAGATAACTAGATAGATATGAATGAACTGAGATAACTAGATAGATAGATATAGATATTTCAGAGATAACTAGATAGATAGATATGAATAGACTGAGATAACTAGATAGATAGATATGAATAGACTGGGATATTAGATAGATATGAATGAATGAGATAGCTAGATAGATAGATATGAATAGACTGAGATAACTAGATAGATAGCTAGTTATGGATAGACTGAGATAACTAGATAGATAGATATAGATAGACTGGGATAACTAGATAGATAGATATGAATAGACTGAGATAACTAGATAGATAGATATGAATAGACTGAGATAACTAGATAGATAGATATGAATGAACTGAGATAACTAGATAGATAGATATGAATGAATGAGATAACTATAGATAGATAGATATGGATAGACTGAGATAACTAGAGAGATCTGAATAGACTGAGATAACTAGATAGATAGATAGATAAATAGATAGATAGATAGATAGATAGATAGATAGATAGATAGATAGATAGATAGATAGATAGAAACGGTATTGCCAATTTTAACAGGAGCATAAACATATAATATTTGGATCTTTGTTTCGAAGTCCACGTGTCCGCTCGAATGGCGAGCAAATCCCTGTCGCAGACATTTGCTTAGGCATATTTATGTCCCTTCAATACGCGTACAATCAACCTATTGTTTATCCTTAACTATGGCGAGCGGGAAATGTAACGGTTGCCAGCACGGAAAAGTGATTCGACGAGCTGGATTCAAATATTCCTGAAGTCTATCGCGTTCTCTTTCACACTAATACTCTTGGGAAAGGTATGAATCTATCTCTTCTCCGTCACTCCAGCTACGTGTAGACTGGGTACTTTAGCCTGGGTAACAGCCAGTTTAGATGAAGAACTATTCTGAATTCAAAACCATGGAGAAGGCAACGGTAAACCAGACCCTTATCTTTCCCAAGAGAGCATGGTAATTCACAAATAATAAAGAAAGAGAATGGATATGGCGTTGAAAATGGCTGAGCGGATGTTAGTTACAGTTTTTGGGAGAGAGCGCACAGTCTGGCGAGATCAGTGTTTGAACACGACCAGTATTCTCATCCTTAGCATGACCATCGACTGCTCCCAAGATTCATTCACGTCTTGGAGTGTCAAGTGGTACCGCACACTGGGATCGTCTCCTCAGGTTGATATTATCGAGGTCACATCCTTGATAAATCGACTATGGTGAATTTCGGACCAAGTGTTATGGTCGGACCACAAACGCTTCAACCACTCGACCACGCGCCCGCATAAGAAAGAAAGAAAGAAAGAAAGAAAGAACGCTAGAAAAATTTAGAAATAGAGAAAGAAAGAAAGAAAGAAACAAACAAACAAACAAACAAGCAAAGAAACAAAAAAAAACAGAACAAGGAGAGAAAAAAAGAGTATTAAGAAGCTTCAAAATAAGTGGAGAGAAAGAGAGAAAATGAAGTCTCTTCTTCAGTTATATCTTAAGTGAATATATCATGCATATTTCCTGCGCTAATATAGGGAAAATAATTTCTGCCAAAGAGCTTGAATCGCCAGGAAAAAAAAAAGAATTAAAAAAAAAAGTCAACAGGACTCATATGCAGACAAAACAAGGATCAATCCAACGGTTTATTATTGTAAACGTCGCTTCATTTTTATTTATTTTGCTTTCAGTTGTTGTTTATTTCAAGTTTTTTTTTTCCTCTCCTTTGATTATTAAGATGAAATAATGACAGGCAGATGATTTTTCATTTTATTTCTTGATGGAACCAAAAACAGAAACTTCAACTTGCCGCATAGAACCAAAGCCAGTTTTTAAAAAAATGAAAATAAAATAACTGACCAATAATTCTTATAAACTATTTTCTTATCAGTCTCAGTTTGAAATTATTCGAATTATTTTTTTACATTATTGTAATTATATTTACCGACATCAATGACAAAGAAAAAAATTAACATTTTTCGAATTTTTTTTACCACATTTATTCGTTCAGCTAATGTCCGACATGAAAAGAGGTGTAGTTTTTTTCTGTCGTGAAAATGTCTTAGTAAAAAAAAAATGATTAGAGGAGAACAACTAAGCGAACCATTATTATATACAATAGCACCGTTGCGAAACCTGAACTCACCGTAATAACAGCGAGGACTATTTCTTCGTTTTTGTTATTTTTTTTACTTCTTTATTCATTTTTTTTTTCAGAGAATTGGGTCTGTGTCCAAGGTTTTAATAAGTTTCTCTCTGTCCCATGATCTCAAAGATCTAACAGTGCCTGGGCGCACGAAAGTTAACAGAAATGAAATGACCATGAGAATGATAACGAGGAGAATTGATTGACCCTGATTGGTTGATTTTTTTTTCCTTTGTAACGAATTCGAGCGATCGCAGTTCGACTATTGAATGAGAATATCCACCTTCGGAGGGAGAACAGCTGTGGACACATGAAGAATTGTGGTAGACAAAAAATGGTTTGCTGTGGTGATTTATCTGAAGCACACATCTCCCAATTCTATATGGAAGTCTTGTTTACCTTGAGTAATGTCATACACACCGACATCAAGGACTGGGAGCAGTTTGCTGTTTGTGGTACTCATCTCTATCACAGTTTTATCCCACTTGTCAGATTTGGTCTGCGAAAAAAAAGGGTAAAAGAAATTAAAAAAATTGTTAAATAAGCTTAACAATCATTGAAAAAAAATTTCATACGATTTTATTGAAATGTATGCATTTTCATTGAACATAGGGAATCAAAAGCTAAGATTAAAAGCTGTATGAATAAGAATAGTTACTTCATTAAATTACAAAACAAATTAATATTAATAATAATATAATTATTAATAATATAATTATTAATTATTAATAATATAATTATCACACAAGTATAAAATGAGTATAGGAGGGATTGGTTTCATGATTTCATTTTAAATAAGTCAGTCAAGTGCCATACGTGAAACACGCTTGGGCGATCATGTCTCGAAAGAAATATGACTGACTGGGCAGAACATTATCCCGCAGTAGGTTGCCATTGCTTTCTGCGGTAGACTGGTTGCCGACCAAGGCTATAGAACCCAATCTGTCCTGTTATTTGACTCATGTCTTGAAAGGGAAGAAATGTATTATATTATTTAGTAGTAATTAATGGGGGATCAGTTTATTACTTCATAACAATGGAAAACAGATCACCCACTTTATGACCAGTAGAAGCCTTAATCGTGATCTCAACTATTATATTCAGTCAGTCACTTAAGTGCCATACGGGATACACGCTTGGGCGATCATGTCTCGAAAGAAACATGACTGACTGGGCAGAACATTATCCCGCAGTAGGTTGCCATTGCTTTCTGCGGTAGACTGGTTGCCAGACAAGAATATAGAACCCAATCTGTTCTGTTATTTAACCCATAACTGGAAGGAAGAGACGGATTAATACCTTTCCAAAATGTATTTTCGCGTAGGTGAATGCAATGAATTCAACTGGAATTCGAACTCGGCTCCCCGATTTCTCGTTCCGAACCGATATCCACGACACCACAACGCACATTTGAGATTCGTAAAAAGGTGTGGTGGCAAGCCAAACATTGTTTTGTCGAGGTTGATTGAGAGAATGATTAGGACTTGGGGCGGCATGCAAAATATTTCCCAGTTGAGGTTGGTTGAAGGAATAATTAGGACATGGGGTGGCAACCTAAACATTTTGATGTTGGTTGAGGGAATAATAATGGAATATCGGGTGGCACGCTAAATATTTCCCTGTTGAGGGAATAATTAGGAATATGCGGTGGAACGCTAGACATTTCCCTGTTGAGATTAGCTAACTAGTTAGTCTAATTAGGACATGGGGGTAGCAGACTAAACATTTCCTTGTTGTGGTTGGTTGAGGGGATACGTAGGACATCGGGTGGAAGGCTAAACGTTTCTCTATTTATGTTGGTTAAGGGGATACTTAGGACACGGGGTGTCACGCTAAGCATTTCCGTGTTTAGACACGCTGTAGATGATACATTTGTGCGCTTATATAGGGAACACCATCATTCATTAGAATCAAGCAGAGAAAAATATGGGCATTTCTAAAGCATACTCAATCTGCTAATTAGAAGACGAATCAGTGGATCTGGCTTCAAAGGAATGTTGCAAGTTGGCTAGAAAAATTATCCCCAAAAGAATGCATATTCGTCGGCAGGCATTAAAGAGCTAGAACCAGGTTACATCAGTAACTGAATGGATGAGTAGTTGCCATGGGTTTCCAGTTGCTTAATTCACAGTTTGAAATTTAGAGTTTTCTTTTTCACGAGTTAGTTGCCATCCAAGGATAGAGAACCCAGTCTACCTTACTATTTAAACATTAACCAAGCAGAGAAAAGAGATGAATTTATGTTTTGCATGAAATTAAGAATTTAGGCATATATAGTTTTAAATTCAGAGTTGACCATCTTCTAGACTGGTTGCCAATCATAGATAGATAGTTCAGTCTATCATGTTATTTAACTCATAGCTGAGGCTGGAAGAAGGAATTGAGTTATATTTGCGCCAAAGTAAATGTAAAGAACTCGACTGGAATTCAAATTCTGCCCGTTGATTTCTCGTTCCGAGCCGCTGACCGTTACACCGCCTGCATACCTGTAGCTACATGCCCTGCCCTGCTAGGCCATTTTAGTTGTTACCCAACTGACAAGGCGGTCCAGTAAGATAAGAAGTCGCTTACCTTGCATCCGTCGAGGTTTACAGCATAACGGAATGCCCGCTTGCCTTCGGCAGTCAAATTCTCCTCGTTGTATGACATAAGTTTGACGGCCTTGTACTTGCTGTTTATCATCTGGTCATGGTAGGCAATGGTGTTAAAACAGTGGAAAGTAACGTTCTGAGTAGCGTAGCGGCTGACACTTTGAAGGGCCTTGATCTGATAACCATCACTCTTGTAGGGGAACTGTAAAAGACAAAATGAAAAGAAAAACAAACAATTATAGTATTTACTTGTGTATAAGTCGATAAATATGTAACTATAAAACTCTTATAAAATTGTGAATATCGGCTTATTTTCGAGGTCAGTAGTGTGCCTATAATAATCCTCGCTATTATAATGAAGACTGTTATGTATTGGTTTTTTATATTCTCTCTACTATAATAAAAAATGCTGTGCCTTTATTGGTATATATATATATATATATATATATATATATATATATATATATATATATATCAGATAGAATAACTTGCAAACATTGTGTCTGCTTATTTTTGATAAATTACAACATATAAAAAAAATTCCATTTTGGATAATTTTCACGTTCTGATGAATATTAGCTCTGAAACCTCCAAGCAATTTGTCAGCCGTTATATTTGTAGCAGAAAAAAATTACTGTAATTTTTAGCAACACAGTTTCGCTTCGCGGTTATTTTTTGTTACCATAACTCACAACCCTGAAGATGATCTCGGAAAGAGATTGAAAGTACATTGAGAAATGAATGATATTAACATCTGTCAGCGTTACAGCTCATTTCTGACATCTTTCAATTATAATACGCGAAAGAATATCCGTGAGTATGAACGGATTTTATTAAAAATAAGAAGACAATGTTTGCAATTTATTTAATCTGACATGTCTAAAAAGATTTGCTGCCGAAATACACAATATATATATATATATATATATATATATATATATATATATATATATATATATATCCCTCCTGTCACGTCATGCCGCGTGTTTGCTCTTTAACACTACCTTATTATTTTATTTTACAATAATTACGTCGTAGAGTAGTGCAGAATACATATCTAATCCCTCTATTATAATAACGACCGATATATATATATATATATATATATATAATCTATTTAAATATTTTTCCGTCATTTTTGACGGTAGGGGTACACTTGTAATAAATAATGAATCATCAGTACTTTTTACCGAAGCTTAAAACTAATGAATTTTTATTTAAGCATACAGAAATGCACACACGCATTTCTTTATTTCGTTTTTAAATTTGAAAGGCGAAACACGAAATCAAATTTAGTTTCAATGAAACGTTCATCCATTTGCCAAATTCCTCCAAAACGTTTTCGAAATTCTATATCCTATCTTAAAAACACACAAACGCACACATATTCGCCAAGAGTATGGTGTCTGCTAATAGAAAAAAGGGGCTGCAATGTGGATCACAAGGCGTAGCGTTGAGTCGTACGTCTTGCTACACTGAACTTACGGTATTTACTATTATTGTATTATTAATCCATGTCCCGCATGTGATCAAACCTTTCCTTCACTAATCTTTTATTCCAGTGTTTTACTCACAATATAACTAAACAGAAACCACGAGCTTATACGAGCATTATAACAATATATATATATATATATATATATATATATATATATATATATATAAATGATTTTATAAATTTTAAATTCCCAGCGTCTCTCGTTTGTGGGAATGCGTAGTCGCAACAACAAGAACAAAGAGCCCAATTAAAAACTTATATATTCATTATATATATATATATATATATATATATATATATATATATATATGTGTGTGTGTGTGTGTGTGTGTGTGTGTGTGTGTGTGTGTGTGTGACTATACATGCTTAGTCTCAGCCGAAACGTTTTGTCATCTGACGGACTTAAAGAAAATGAATGATCTTATTTTGAATTGAAAATATCAAGGTAAATGAAATTATTTTATTTTATATTTATATATATATTAATTCGAATAATAAAATTATATATATATGTTGTATCCCTGCAAGAAGCAGGAGAGCATAGCTCTCCTCATGTTATCCAGTTCTTGATTATTTGTTAAAACCTGGCTCCCTTATTCCTTGTGTACAATTTTGAACGTCTTTCTCTTATAATGGTTGTCACCCAAGGCTGGAGAGCACAGTCTACACTTCTATTTAACACGCACCTGAGAGGAGAGATGAACTTATGCTTCTTTTTTTTTTTTTTTTAGATAGTGAATGCAACAGGCTTGGTTGGGGTTTTTAAATCAGACAACCATTTCCATTTTCCGCGTCAGCAATCCTTACAACACACACTCCCTTTTTGAAAAGGCGTTATAGATAATCATAAATCTCAAAAATTAGTTGACCAATTCGTATATTATTTGAAGCGTCGCACTTACCTCGTTGTATCTGGTGAGTTGGTGAGACAACCATAAGTAGGACTCACCGGCTTTCTTTCCAGAAGACAGATTCTTCTTGTGATACTACAAGAAAAAAAAAGCGATGCATATAATTATGCGGAGTTCGTATTAGCTCTGAAACCCCCAAATGGGAGTGAAGCAGGCCTGAATGGGAGTTCGTGAAAGTGCTTTTTGACCCTCGCTATCTTATCAGCATTTGCCTTTTTTATCTACATTTCATGTGTTACAAACAAAAATAAATACAACTAACTTTTAAAGCATGAAAACTTTTCGTGAGTAATGACGTCATTATGGAGTCTTTTTTTCGTTCAACTCCGTGAATTTGTTTTAAATAATAAAAAAAAAAACACGATATACAATTCACTATTTTTTATCCATAGTGTTGAATACGTTAAAATTAATGAATTTTTAAACAATAAAACTCTCAAGCTAATATGAAAAATTACCACAAAACATTGTTCATTTGTCATTCAACTACGGAAGTAGTTAAATATATTCTTTAATCCGACATTGAGTGAATCTAGACAGTTTTCAAGCTTCGCCATTAATTCAGTTCTCAACCAAATTTCAAACAGTTTACAGACTTAGATAAGACACCTTCTTAGAAACATTTTGAAAAAAATTTAAAATTTGGTTCAATAAAAAATGATACATCAAAATATGTGAAGTCCGAAAATTAACATGAATACATTAGTGAGTGACTAACGCTTCTAATAATAAATCTTATTATTTATAACTATTTTCTTTTTACTATTTTTGCATGCGTTTAAATTCTGATGTTATTTTTTATCCTTTTTGTCAATTAAATTTTGCTTATCACTTATCGTTTTATCAGAATTGATTATCAGAATGAATTATAAATAATCAATTTTTTATTGTTTTTTTTTAATCAATTGCATATTAATTTTTTTCTTTTTAATATTCTTGAATGCGGTTTCAGCATTTAAATTCTGATGTTATTTTTTATCCTTTTTGTCAATTAAATTTTGCTTATCACTTATCGTTTTATCAGAATTGATTATCAGAATGAATTATAAATAATCAATTTTTTATTGTTTTTTTTAATCAATTGCATATTAATTTTTTTCTTTTTAATATTCTTGAATGCGGTTTCAGCATTTAAATTCTGATGTTATTTTTTATCCTTTTTGTCAATTAAATTTTGCTTATCACTTATCGTTTTATCAGAATTGATTATCAGAATGAATTATAAATAATCAATTTTTTATTGTTTTTTTTTAATCAATTGCATATTAATTTTTTTCTTTTTAATATTCTTGAATGCGGTTTCAGCATTAAATTTATATTAAATTAATAGCAATGCCTGGAAAAATCATGGATTACATAGAAAAATGCACACATGAAAAGTAATATTCTTAAGATTATATTAAACCTGGAAAAAAAACAGGACAAGTTATTAAACCTGGAAAAGTAAAGGACAATTTATTAAACCTAGAAAAAGAAAAAGGACAAGATATTCTAGTGAAGTAAAAGATAAGAAATTTCTTACTTAAAATATTACATTGAAATTTTATTTTTAGCTGTAAACATTTTAAGTAAGAAATTTCTTAATTTTTACTTCACTAGAATATCTTGTCCTTTACTTTTCCAGGTTTAATAACTTGTCCTGTTCTTTTTCAGGTTTAATATGATCTTAAGAATATTACGTTTCATGCACGCATTTTTCCATGTAATATAAGATTGTATTATTTATTAATATATATCTCTAATTTCATTGTATTTATTTAAAGATTTTCTGGTTAAATTTTTCATCGATATTGCATGTAATCCATTATATTTTTTTTTAAATAATTAGGTTACAATCAAATATACATTTCATATGAATACTACATGATGAAAACTGATATGTAGTATAGTATCAATAAAGATAATATATATTGAGAAAGAGAGTAGGGAGCGAGACATGGCTTGAAAATTAATACAACTGTTGTTGATGTCAGGTTCCTGTTTTATATTTATATTTACATACGCTTTATCCTTGATAGAAACCATTTTTACCCATAAATATAGTATAACTTAAAACTATAGTTTATCATAGATATGAAAAGACTGAGATAGATAGATATGAACAGGCTGAAATAGATAGATAGATAGATAGATAGATAGATAGATAGATAGATATGAACAGGCTAAAATAGATAGATAGATAGATAGATAGATAGATAGATAGATAGATAGATAGATAGTGAACAGGCTGAAATAGATAGATAGATAGATAGATAGATAGATAGATAGATAGATAGATATGAACAGGCTGAAATAGATAGATAGATAGATAGATAGATAGATAGATAGATAGATATGAACAGGCTAAAATAGATAGATAGATAGATAGATAGATAGATAGATAGATAGATAGATAGATAGATAGATAGATAGATAGATAGATAGAACAGGCTAAAATAGATAGATAGATAGATAGATAGATAGATAGATAGATAGATAGATACATATGAACAGGCTGAAATAGATAGATAGATAGATAGATAGATAGATAGATAGATAGATAGATAGATATGAACAGGCTAAAATAGATAGATAGATAGATAGATAGATAGATAGATAGATAGATAGATAGATAGATAGATAGATAGATATGAACAGGCTAAAATAGATAGACAGATAGATAGATAGATAGATAAATAGATAGATAGATAGATAGATAGATAGATAGATAGATAGATAGATAGATAGATAGATATGAACAGGCTAAAATAGATAGATAGATAGATAGATAGATAGATAGATAGATAGATAGATAGATATGAATAGAACAGGCTAAAATAGATAGATAGATAGATAGATAGATTCTCATTGTCTATATCTATCTAGAAAGCTAGCCCTTCGATACTCTTTGAGTAAAAGGGGGCTGGTTTTGATGTGAACAATTGAAATTCTTGAATTTGGTCTTCATTTGAGAACATTTTCCCTATCAAAGCGTTTTGTATTGATCGAAAAATGGTTGTTGCAACCTTAGGCGAATATGGAGTGTCGGATAGAACAAATGGACTAAATTTCCAAATATTTTCTCGTGTTATTCTTGCTGTATGCAGCCTTGCGTTGCCATAGAGAGGAATATTTTTTTTTAATCCATTGCATACGCTGCCACTTCCGTTTTAAATAGAAGGTTAGGGTTAGTGTAGTCCAAATCTTTTCTTAATTGCCACGTATGATTAATAGTCAGGATGATACATTCGTCATTAAAACTGGTTCCACAAGACGGGAATTGTTTATGGAAAATATATTTGAAAGAAAACAAAAAAGAAGAAATTCAGTTACCTTAGATGGTGATGGAGTAATGCAGGTTTCACCACTTTCGATCTTGCAGAAAACCAAGATGCTGTCCTTAAGGTTACCCTTGTTTGGATCGATGTAATAGTAGCCTGTTTAAAAATACAAGATGGTTCGTAAGTTTACATTCAAATACGATGTTTCGGTCAATTCCTTTTATTCCAAGTCATGCAAAACGGAATTATTTACTACGATGTTTCTGTAACATCATCAGTTGAAAGATGATTATTATTTTTTTCTTGTAGGCAGTAGGAATATATTTCCAGATAGTGGGACACCACCCATATCTTCTCCCAAAGAACCTGCAACAAAGTGAACTGGGTTACATAATACCACCTGCGGATAGTGGGGAATTTATAGTAAACAACGTTTATTTCCAGCATAAATTCTGTTCATCTGTAGCATCAAAGTTGAGAAAATTTAAAAGTTGTCATTTATTTTTTCTAACCAATTAGGAGCTAAATAAATACTTTTAACCAATGAGAAGCTAAACAATTTCTAACTAATCATAAGTTAAATAAACCCTTCTAATCAATCAAAAGCTAGGACCTGTGTATGACGGTAAACTGCATCCAGTAGCAAGGCCTCTAATTTCGAGGTTGCGAGGAGCATGGAACCACCTCTTAATTGCTATTGTTCCCAGGCCCACTCTAATCCAGGGCGGTAGCACCTGTTAGGGTCTCAGCTATGGGAAAATAGTTAACACTCCAAACAGGGGTCAAAACACTATAAAGGTTTAAAAACAGATTTTTATTAAATATATACATAAAAATTTTAGAAGAAAAAAATATTACCAACAAAACGTTTTTGAAGGAAAAAATGTTACCAACAAAACATTTTTGAAGGAAAAATGTTATCAACAAAAATACGTATTTGAAGGAAAAATGTTACCAACAAAAATACGCTTTTGAAGGAAAAATGTCACCAACAAAAATACGTTTTTGAAGGAACTTATGCTTCGGCATTACATGACCCCAAGGGGTTGATATGCCGTAAAACAAACCAAACCAAACCAATCAATCAAAAGCTAAATAAATCCTTCTAACCAGTCAGAAGTTAAAAGAAATCCTTCTAAATTCATTTCAATATTTATCATAAAATCCATCAGTTATAATGGACAAACAGGAGGTAAAAACAAAAGCACAGGAGAAAACAGGAAAGTTCAAAACATTGAATTATAAAATCGTTTAAAACAGTAGAAGTATTACACACAACTAGAGTTACCGTTAACCAATATAATCAAAATTGACTACAAAAAGATGGTGAGTTGATACACTGCCTGCTGTATTCAGACAAGAGAGCAGCGGTTGAATTTTTAATAGATGTCTACAGGTGGATTTATAGTTGCTTTCGGTAAAAGCTTTCGTAAATAAATACTTCTAACCAATAAGAAAATATTACTGCCTAATCAAAAGTCAAAATGAAAAGTTTTCTTCGGGGCTAATTTAGATTCATAAAAACTAGGATCAGCTTTTGTTTGTTTTGCTGTTATTGCTATTATTTGTTGTTTTGCTGGTGTTAGGGGATTTGGGTTGTTTTTATAATAAAAGGTTCGTTTCTTTCGAAATTACAATGCAGCTATTTTGTGTTAGTTAAATTTTGTATGGCATCTTACTGTCTTAGTAAATTGTTGTAGTGCTCTCTCTCTCTCTCTCTCTCTCTCTCTCTCTCTCTCTCTCTCTCTCTCTCTCTCTCTCGTCTATGTTGGACTCTTCCGCCTACGATAAGATTAGTAGTAGGAGAGGAGGCCTTGGAAGAACAGTCGAAGTGACTGAACGCTGGACAACGCTTCTGTTGTATTTACTGTTAAATATACAACATTTCTATAACACAAGTGTTGTCATTTCTTAAACCATTCACTTGGTCAAAATATAAATATATATACATAAAGTTAGAAACGTTCGCTGTCGCGTAACGGTTAGAGAGATGATTTTATTGACCATTATTATTGTGAGTTTGATCCTCACTGGATGCTTGTAGATTCAATAAATCCAAATCTGTATTCATTTCATCCTTTAGCAGTTTTGAAAAGTCATGAACCAGCATTCCCTTTCATTCTTTTTTGTCATAAGATATCTTGGAAAATATTCTAGTAGTTGATATTTTACAGTGGACAAAGTATAAAGATGTTGGTAAAAATAAAATCCAACACCAAATATGTGTGTGTGTGTATGTGTGTGTGTATGTGTGCGTGTGACGTCGCAATGGCTTATTACTTACCATCCTTGAAATCTGGATGAGATTGGGCAAGATCGCGACAGGAACGTGCGGGGGATTCCTTGATACCAGTGGGATCTTTCACTTGATTGAAGTTGTTGATAACTTCCTTCAAAGCCTCCATTGCAGTTAGAGTCTGAAAATGTCAAAGAAAATATTGTCATATTTTAAGAAATCATCTTGGATGAATTTCAGTATAAAATCTATTGAATATACGGTTTGTCTCTCTCTCTCTCTCTCTCTCTCTCTCTCTCTCTCTCTCTCTCTCTCTCTCTCTCTCTCTCTCTCTATTCTCTAATTCTGTCACACCCAGTAACTTCTTGTGTCTTAGTGACACTTACTGCCTTGCTTCGGGTGAACATGTTAAAAATTAAAAAAATTAAAAATAAACAAATTATTAAAATAACCAAGTTTAGTTTTTCAGCAATTCTCTTAATAATAAGTTAAAAGTTAAATTACTTTATGTAGTTTTGAATTTATCATTTTCAATTACAAAATGATAAATACTTACTCGTTTGTCAGTTTGATCTCCCTGTAACGAAAAAAAAATAACAATATTTAAGTCGGAGAAAATTGAAATACAAATTTATATAATACACATTTTCAGAGATATTTTGGTTTGGTTGCTCCATATTAACTATCGCATTCTAATGAATGACAAAACCACTTTCATTTGATCAATATACAGTTTTATTTAATCAAAGTGATATCCATTTTGTTCTACAATTTTCTTGCAACGTAAATATAAATATTTTATCCCAAATAAAAAAAAAGAATAAACTGTTTAAATGCTTCAACTACTTCATCAATATAAAAAAATCATCGATTGCGTACGGGGAACTAAAAGTGTTTTAATAGGTGATAATCCGTGACAGATATGCATAATGAATAAGGCGGATACTCCAAAATAAGCAAAGTTGTTCAACTTTTGAATTTTGGACCGTGAAGTATCAGGACGTATGTTATCATGAAGCAGAATAAGGCAATATTCGCTCCTCTTGGCTGTTTCTTTTATTAAATTTTTTCATGCATACTGTTAACTTTCTTATACGAGGGTCATTCAATAAATAAGGTTAATTTTTCGGTATAAGGACTTCTAATACAGATAGAAGCTTACTTTTTTCCCTTTACTTCTTTTTCAAAGGGGTTTAATTTTTTTGCAGATTGAAAAAAAAAACTTTGAGAGTTTTGAAGATTAACAAAGATGGCTGACCAAGAAGCATGCTCCAGGATTGAACAGAGGTCAGTTATCAAGTTTTTGGTTGCTGAAATGTGCAAACCAGTTAAAATTCATAGAAGAAACTCAACTGTGTATGGTGCCACATGTTTCAGCCAAAAGAAATGTCTACAAGTGGGCTAAATTGTTTAAAGAAGGACGGAGCAGTGTTGAGGATGAAGACAGGCCTGGGAGGCCTACAGAAGTGAGGTCTCCTGAGGCGATCGAATCAGACCTCATTCAGTCTGACAGAAGGGTGACAGTGGATGACATTGCAGTGGATGACATTGCAGTAGATGACATTGCAGTGGATGACATTGTAGTGGATGACATTGCAAGGACTTTGAGCCTATTTGTTGGGAAAGTACACAAAATTGTTCATGATGATCTTGCCTACCCGCAAGACAAAGCAAGGCCTCACACAGCAGCCCAAATGGTGCAGACCATCAACGAGCTGGGCTGGGAACTGACCCCTTATCCCCCTTAAAGCTCAGACCTTGCCCCTTCATACTTTCACCTGTTTGGTTCCTTGAAAGCGTTCACGAGAGGCATGAAGTTTGAAAGTGACGATGAAGTCAAAAGTGCTGTGAGCGATTGGGTGAGACATCAGTCCAAAGATTTTTACGCTGAGGGAATACGGAAGCTTGTGCACAGATGGGAAAAGTGTGTTATACCGTTGGGAGACTACGATGAAAAATAAAAAAAAGTAAGCTTCTATCTGTATTAGAAGTCCTTATAACGAAAAATTCACTTTATTTATTGAATGACCCTCGTAGTACTAATTATTGACTTCAAAATCTTTTTTTAGAAAATGCATTCAATTGATCATGTATATATGACTGAAAATAAGTTGTCGCATATTTAGTCAGTCGGTCAAGTGCCATACACGCTTGAGAGAGCAGGTCTCTTTCGAGATATGCTGATTTTCTAAGCGTATGGCAGATGTGGCACAAGGCCGAAAGTATGGGACATCCAGTGAGGATCGAACTAAGTATTAAGTTGTAATGAATCATATCGTAACAAGCTTGTTAACCATTACACCACGTCGAAGTGCTCGTGTCTCTTTCGAGATATGACTAACCGGTCAGAAGATTTTCCCACTGTAGGGATTTACTTTTTTGCGGTAGACTAGTTACCAACCAATGCTGCAGAAACCAATCTGTTCTGCTATTTAACCTATAGCTGACGAGAAAAAAATGGGTTAATAGGATATTTGCGCGTAAGTGAATGCAACGAATTCAACTGGAATTCGAACTCGGCTTTTTGATTTCTCATTCCGAGCCGATATCCACTGCACATCCTAATATGTCCCATATTTGATGTCGCATGTTAATGAAAAATAACAAAATATATATATTTAACCAAAAAGCAGTTTTATCTAATCAAATTAATATCTGTTTTGTTTTACGATTTTCTTCCAATGAAACTCCAAGCTGTTTATCCCATTTAAAAAAAATCTTCAATTGTTGCCCTAATAAACTGTTTAAATGTTTTGACTTTTGTAACAATGTACTGAGCAATAAGTAGCAATATACTTAACAATAAGTAACAGTATACTTATCAATAAATAACAATGTACTTATCAATACAGAAGCTGAAATCATTGAGATATCTCTAAAAATAAATATATGCACTTACCATCATGTCCAATCCTTTAGGTTGTTCGAACCATGAATTGATATGAGACCGGCTGTATGAAGCAGCAACTCCTGGGGGTCCCTAATGAATAAGAAAGTATAAATCATATAATAATTTTACTTGTTCCTTCCACAGTTAGTTAGTTACTTAGTTCCTCCGTCCGTTACGCTACTGAAGAAAGATAGCGAAAAATATGCACAGCCAGCAATTATCATAATCAGATGCCTATAATTGTTCATATCAGGCAGCAGCAATTAAAGCAACTCACAAAATAGCGTACAGTATTTTGGTTATGGTCTGTGCATACGCCGCTTAATTGCATCATTAAATATTAATCTTAGAAAACTGTACAGTAAAGTAGCTTTTATGGACATTACTCTTATAGATATTTTAAATTACACTCTGTGTTATCGTTATTTTATTATCCAATACCTTTATGTTTGAAGAAGACGTTACTCTCATTTGTAGTATGACAGAGTAAAATTTTTTCAGGAAATCATAATTATCCTTCCGTGGAAATTCCACGGGTTCCGCTAGTTAATAATAAATAAAGTATATATTTAATCGATAAGAAACAATGATAATGTCGTTGTTTAACGATTTTTATTAAATAACCGACTACCCTTCATACGGAGAGGGAAAATCAAATTGTACTAGAAACCCTCTTTAAAAACTATCTATAAGATATTAATAGAAACACTCCAAAAAATTTCTGTATAAGCAATATTTTTATATAGACATCTATTCTCTAAAGTTCCTTTTGTGATTATGCGTAGTCTACTTGAATTTCCTCACTAATCTGTGTATGACGATAAAGTATATTCGGCAGGAAGGCTTTTGATCGGGAGATTGAAGGTTTTGTTTCCCCAGGTTAGGGGCACACCGCCGCTTAATTGCTGCTGTTCACCTAACCTGGGGTGGTAACACCTGTTAAGATCCCAAGACAAATAGTGAATTTAGGCCGAAATTGTAATTCAGGCCCAAAAATGAGTTCTGCAAATTACAAGCTTCATGGAACTTCAACTGAGTTTGAGTTTTGTTTAACGAGATATCAATCTCTGTGGGTTATTTAATGCCAAAAAGGTGGGGTTTGAAGGTATTGTTTTTTTTTTTTAAATGTTCGGTTATAGTGAGAAGGTTGATTTAGTCAGGTTTTAGAAAACTGAGGATGTCTTCTAGTTTTGTATTCAAAAATGTATTGCTGGTAATAATTTTTTCCTTCAAAAATGTATTATGGTTATATTTTTTCCTTCAAAAGTGTATTGTTGATAATATTTCTCCTTCAAAAATATATATTTTCCTATAAAAGATTTTTTTTATACTTTGATAGTGTTTTGACCCCAGTTTAGAGGTTAACTATTTTCCCATAGCTGGGACCCTAACAGGTGCTACCACTCAGAGTCGGGGTGAACTTGGGAACAACAGCAATTAAGAGGTGGTTCCATACTCCTCATAACCTCCCAATCAGAGTCCTTGCTGACGGATGCAGTTTACCGTCATACCCAGGACCGAACTTCAATTGAGTTGATTTCTTCAAATCGCAATCTTTGTGAAACTTCAAAACTTCACGTCGCGAGACCTCCAACTTTAACTCTGCTTCCTTGGCATTTTGAAGAAATAAAATTGATTTCCTCAATTCAAACTTTGGAAGATATTTGAAATTTATTTTAAAAGTTCTTTTTAATTTACAGAGTTTCAATGTTACTTGAAACTCAATATAAATTAAAAACTTTTAAAATCGCTACTTTTTTCAGTCATTTTAAAATTTGAATTTTTAACTGTTCCCTACTCACCCAGACACAAGTCCCAATGCTGGATGTTCAAGCACCAGGAGAGATGTTCAATTTTAAAAAGGTTTACATATGTCTATGTAGAGTAAGTGTGGCCTGAGTCAGAGGACAGACAGACATACGGACAAACAGACAGAATCCGCCGTTTCTTTATTTGGTTGCACATGGAAAGCTCAAAGTGTTGAAATAAGTAATAATCTATGCAACTGATGCCTGCTAAATCAAATGCGAGTTAATTTATAATGCACATGTGTTAGAATTGTAAAAAGAAATAATAGCCTTCAGCAAACTAGAAACGACAAACAAAATTATCGCAAATACAATGAAACGAAATTATTTAAAGAAATAATTATCTAAGATAGGCTTGGGAGAAATAAATTTAACTTCAAATCAACAATCATTTAAAGAAAGCTGTGTGTACTTACGGGTGGTCCTGGGGGACCGGAATTTCCATCAATTCCCTGTTAACAGAAAAGAGAAAAAATTTTAAAAATTTTTTATATTAGCAAAACATAGTGTTTTTAGAAAGTAAGTTTTTATATTAGCAAAACATAGTGTTTTTAGAAAGTAAGTTAAAAAAAATGAATATTAGAAGAACAAAGGTGACTTTATAAGGTACCCAGTTAAAAAAGAAATGCGATAAATTCAGAAAGAAATTTATTTAGGTATCATAATTCATGTACAAACTCACAATCGTCAGAAATGTTCAAAATATGAGCAGGAAGTTGTAAACGTAGTAACCAGGAAGTCGCAACTTTGCGGATAGTGTCAAGAGGAATTTAATTCTAATCTTCGGTTAAGTTCCACTTCAAGGAATCATTATCGACGATGTCACGATGATGGTTTCGCAAGAGAGTTAGGATTATACTCCAGAAACTGTAATCCTGAACATTCAGATCTAGGCTTTTTCAGATAACTAATTAGAACTGGTGTGTTTTCTCAAAGAATAAATTTACCCCTTTTTTACTAGGTTCTTTGTATTTTTTTTTTTATCTAAGTAAGGCATCTCAGCGTTTATACGGACATAGCGAATTCAGTACATACTACAAAATGCCCAGTATAACAGCAGTAAATTCAGAAAGAAATTTATTTGGTTATCATCATTAAAAATGAACAATCATCATAGATGTTCAAAATGTTTGCCTGGATATTCAATACAGAGTTGTAAGAATGTTACTCAGGAGGCCGTAGATTTGCAGATAGTGTCACAAGAAATTTAATTCCAAGCTTCAGTTAAGTTCCACTTCAAGGAATAAATATCAACAATGTCACAATGATAGTTTTGAAAGAGAGTGAGGATTACACACCAGAAACTGTAATCCAGAACATTCAGATCTGGACTTTTGGAGGGCTACTGAGATGAACCAATTAGAACTTACATATTTTCTCAAAAAATAAATTTACCACTTTTTTACTGGGTCCCTTGTATTTTTGTTATATAAGTAAGATATCTCAGTGTTTATATGTACATAATGAGTTCAGTATATACTACAAGATTCCCAGTAAAACAGTGGTGAATTCAGAAAGAAATTTATTTCGCTATCATGATTCATGTGCAAACTGAACAATCATCATAAATGTTTGAAACATTTGTGCAAAGTTGTAAGCATGGTAACCAGGAAGTCATAGCTTTGCGGATATTGTCAAGAGGAATTTCATTCCAAGCTACAGTTCCACTTCAATGAATTAATATAGGTGGCATTACAATGATGATTTTACGTTAGAAGTATAACATTCAAACCTGGGCTTTTAGATGGCCACCAAAGTAGACCAATTACAGCTGGTATATTTTCTCAAAGAATAAACTTGATGAATTGATGGCTGAATAAGGATGCTATGAAGATATTTGAATACAAATTTTCTCAAATAATTGCTGAAAATTTTGATTAAAAATAGATGTCCCTTTTAAATATTGTGGTGTTTTCGATTTAACTCTCTTAATTGCCCTTTAGCCATTTTTATATCACATTGCAATTCGCACCCTCACAACTTCCTTTATTAATATGTCCCTTTGGGATATGTTTGATTTTAGCTCTCCACATCTTTCTACAGGGGCTTTATTTTTAAAAAAGGCAGTAAATTCAGAAAGAAATTTATTTAGCTATTATGATTCATGCACAGACTGAACAATTATCATACATGTTCGAAACGTTCTCTTGAATATTCAACAAAAAATTGCAAGTAATCAGGAGACAGTAGCTTTGCAGATCATGTCAAGAGAAATTTAATTCTAAACTTCAGTTCTACTTTAATGAATTAACACCGACGACGTTACGACGACAGTTTTGCGTCAAAAGCATAACATCTGGGCTTTTAGATGGCCACTAAGATGGATCAATTAGGGCTGGTGTTGCTTTTTTTACGGAGAAAAAAGTTTGTTGCCCTTTATTTTAAAATATTTAATATGTCACTGATGCGTACGCAGGAAACCTTCACCGTTTATTAATTTCAATCCGCCATGCGATACACATTTGGGTGATCATGTCTCTTTCGATACATGACTGAATAAGGAGAAAATATTCTTACGGTGGGTTTCTTTCTGATGTAGACTGGCAGGACTTCAGTCTAACCTGTAATTCAATCAATAAATGGAAAAAGAAGAGATGGATTCATGCCTCTCCCAAAGTTACTTGCGCGTAAGTGAATATAACGAACTCGACTGGAATTTGAACTTGGCTTTCCGATTTTTCATTCCGCGTCGATATCCACTGCACCACAACACACATCTTTTCTCTATTCTCTTCCTTTCCTTTCTTTACCTCTCCTTTCTGTTTGAACTTAACAGAATTTTTAAACAATCTAAATCTTGCTTAAAAAGATTTTTAACTTAAAGTCTTGTTAAATCAAATCCTTCGATAACATTTTCTTGTTAATGTCTCACATTCGTAGGAAATTTTGTTAACTGAAATGCTTATTGTTAACATGAATTATAATATATTATTTAATGTAGGTCGCAACTTAAACTTCAAATCTTTTCGACCGGAATATCTGAACACATTTGAAATCAATGCTGAAAAATTAAGATCTGTATTAATAGTAAGTTCATCAAATAAATTAAATTTCAATAAAGAAGCTTACCAACCCTAAACACTGGATTTTATCTTGAATAATATTTAAGTAACTAGTGAATAATATTTTATTTTATTTCATTTGTTTTGCCCAGTGTTTTGCTTAAAAAAAGGGGTTATTTCCCCTTATAGACATTTTACTTACTGCGCGTCCATCTTCTCCTGCAGATCCACGAGGTCCCTGAAATGCAAAAAATAATGTCTCATAAAATCTAATAAACACAAGTTCAAAGTTCAATCGATTTGACATTAACATATATATGTAATAGTAAATAGGGTACTTAAATATTTTGAGAATTACTCGATATTTAAATAGCGATTGGCTATAATTTGTTCTTGTGCCTTTCTTTTTTCGTTATTTCGCATATTTGGTTGTTTCTTAAAAAATCTAATGGTCATGTTAAAAACTAGCTGTTTTCTTATGTGGAAATATTCTTTATTCATTTATCGAGCAACCATTTTTAAACGATTAAAATTATTTCCCTTAAAACAAATTTTCAAAAAAATAGGTTTTTCTAGATGTGGCACAAGACTGAAAGCATAGGGCACCTAGTGAGAATCGAAATCACTACTCAAATGTAATGATTCCAGCGAGACAAGCTTGCTAAACCAATAAAGAATGATGATTTTCAAAGCGTAGCTTAGATGTGGCACAATGCCGAAAGAATGGTACACCCAGTGAGGATTGAACTCACTACTCAACTCTAATGATTCTAGCGAGACAATCTTGCTAACCATTATACCACCTCGAGGTGCCCACACCGATAAAGAGTAACTGTCAAATACTTTCCCCTCTCCAATTTATAGGCAGAAGCACACAAATACATGTTGGGATTTCTTTCTAGCCAATAAGATAAGCCACTTGTCGGTGCCATCTCACTCAGTCTCGGTCTGTATTCGCGTGGGGCCAATCTTAACGAGGCAGTTTCCTGCAAACCCTCTCCTGGTTAAGTTAGACCTTTTTTGTGTACCTAGTTAATATGTGTAAATGTTGTTCCTAGCCTGTTCTCGGCTTTCTCGTTTGTTATGATCCAAGTCGAGATTCCCAACCTCCCCAGTTTGTTTTTTGCCCCACTTTTTCATCTTGAATGGGTAAGTCTTTGATTTTCCCATTCCATTTTTATTTTATGTTTTCCCCTCTTCCTTAGCGAGTGTGAGGCTTGATTTCGCCGTTTGGGGGGATACAGCAGCCACTCTGAATTTTTGTGGAGAGGGCGGGTCTTACTAACATTTGTTTATTTTAGTTTGATTATTTTGTATTTTTTTAGTTTGTTTTTGAGTTATTCCTTCCCTTACCCTTTCATATCCTCATGAAATTTTTTTAAATATATTTTTGTATTATATTTACATAAAGAAAATTTTTATCTCATGGGTTTGTTACCTCTTTTTTAGGTCCCCCTGTTAATATGTGGTATTGTGGTATATGTAGGATTATAAGATGAAGGACGAGTTTTTGCGGTAAATGAAGAAATTAAGAGTTATTGGGTCGTGAATGTGATTAGCTAGGTATAGGATAGACAGTGTTAACCAACCTCAACCCTCCCCCTTTTTTTCGGCCATGTGCCACATTTTGTATTTATTCCAAATAAATATTGTCTCAGTCTGTCTTGTCTTGAAGTCAGAAAGCGATGATCGTTTATCCGAATTCGTACTCATGTATCAAAACCAATTCTTAGTTTGGAAACTTTTTTACCATATTCCTGTCGTTTTGCTATATTACTATTAATTTGCCTTGTATATATTGCTTGCTTGCTTTATAGTATTTTGCCTTGTTCTTTCCGCCCTCCCCGTTTTTTGTTATTGTTTATTGCAAACTTTGGCAAATCTTTTTGTTGAGCAGTTTTTCTCTCACTTCCCGCCTATGGAATTCCCTTCCGTTTACTTGCTTCCCCGACAGCTACAATCTCCAAGAATTTTAATGTAAAGCCAATAGTCACCTCCTATCTCACTAACCTGCATCCTTTCTCTCATGCTCCTTTCTCCGTCCACTACACTCATCAGTATTATTATCCTTCTCTTACCCACTTCCTGATACCCCCTATAACCAGTCACTCTTTCTCATAACTTTCCTCCTATGTAACCTCCTGCAAAACTGGCAGTAAAATGTTGGGGTGGTATGATTATAAAAAAATGTTCTGCCACTTATCTTTCTTTTTTCTCTGGTGTCTCTGGTATGTATTTTGCTCGCGATCAATACAGAATACTCAGTTATCTATGCGGAATTGGCAGAGCGTAATGTATACACTACGAAAGCGAAGTAACAAGTGGAATTCTTTTATGATAACGAAAAAATTTCAATGAATCATCACTAATAAACAAAGATTATAAATAACAATACTTAACTATAGAATTGCCAAAACGTCGTGAATGACAATAAAGGTGAATAAAACAGTCCGAAAAATATAAATAGTGTAAATAATTCAATTATTTCATTTGAGAAATATAGACAGATGTCCAACAATCAAGTAATGCATTTATCATAACCAGCAGTACACATTAAAGTCTCACGGTTTTTCTATTTGGAATTTCTGACGAATCAAAATTCTTAAATTAATGATTAAATAAGCTTCTTACAAATTCTACGTTTATAAAATACCCGTAAAATTTTCCATATCGATTCGGTAAATATTTGAGTTTGACAACCTTGAACAGATATTTAAATAAATTAATGCAGGTCGTTTTGCAAACAAGTTAATGGTTACAAGTGAAAAGGTTTAGAATGGGTAGTTTGTTTTTTTTTTCATTTGAAGCAGACGTTAAACCAATGAGACTTTTATCGCCACCTCTTCTTTCTTTTTTTCTTTCTTTTTATTCTAATTTTTCCCACTGAATTCAAACGGCGTCTCTGGCATGTCTTTTCCTCGCAAACAATACAGAATACTCAGTTATCTATGCCGAATTGTCAGAGTGTAACGTTTACGGTAAAGAAGCGAAGTAATAAGTGGAATTATTTTATGATCATGAAGAAATTTCAACGAGTAATCACTAATAAACACACAAACATTATAAATAGCAATACTTAATTATTACTTACGGGAAGTCCAGGAACTCCGGGAAGACCTGGGTTTCCATCCTTACCAGGTGGTCCACGAGATCCGTCAGGACCCTAGAATAATATAATGAAAGTTTGTATGTATATATATATATATATATATATATATATATATATATATATAAGTTGCCTTTTGAAGAATTTTTTAATGAAATTCATGAAAATTCAGTGTGATTAAATCAGAATCATATTGAAAATGTGTCTTAAACTTACAGTAGGTCCAGGAGGTCCGGGGGGTCCTGTGGATCCATCGTCACCATCATGTCCCTGGAAATAAGTTAAAAAAGTAAATCACTTTCTTAATCAAAATTTCTTAGACTACGGACAGAGAAAATGAGATGTAATAAAAGTCCTCTTTAGTTCTATAAAATGTTTTTAAAAACATTTTTAGCAAAACAACTAACGTTTCTTCTGTCATTTTCCAAGTTCACTAGAAAGTCCTACTCTAGACATAGCTACATAAAATTGACTATCAGAGAAACGTTTCAATAATTTTCTAATATTTGTTTTAATAATGTCAATTCAATAGATCAATTTCAAGCCGCTTTACTTGTTGAAATAATTCGGCACAGTTTTAAGAAAATCGAATTAAACAGATAACTTTGACTTTAGATAAGTTCGATCTTTTTTTTCACTCTGCTCAATTAATTTGCTGTAAAATTGAAATGTCAGACGACAAAAATAATTTCTATGAACGCTACAGGAAATAACATTCTAGCTAATATTTCCAGGCATAAAATTATAGAATTCAATAAAAAACTTTAATGTTTTACAAAATATAAACAGATCTTAAAGAAATATATGGCGTACCACAGCCGAAATGGCGTGAGTATGACAAAAAAGATGAGTTCAATACTCCAAACAATGTAAATAGTGTAAATAGCGACAATATTTCATCCCACAAATATAGACAGATATTCACATTATACAAGCTTCTTTAAAAAAAATATTTTTTCTTTAATATTAAACACAGATATCTATTTTCGGTAAACTTACGGCTAAATTTTGGCAAGTCAGATGAAATTTATTTTCATAAAATGAATTGAAAAAAAAATGATTATTCAAAAAGAATGAATATAACTTACATGAGGTCCTGGAAGACCTGGAAGACCGTGCAATCCACGGTGTCCCTTGCTACCCTGAAATAAAATAAAAATATATATATATATACTTCGTTAAAGAATAATACAAACTCTGAGCTTTTTCTAATGAAATAAAAACGAATTTCATTTACTCTCATGTTAAATAACCGAAAAGAAATGTTGTTTGAATGGCAGTGTTTATAAGCAAACGAATAAATTGTGGCAAGAAATGACTTGTTAATTATAATGCCTCCAACGGGAAACTGCTTTCTATCAATCACCTGAAAGACTCCTTCCTGTCTTCCATCAGTACAGCTGATATTAATCTCCATAAGGCTAGTATATACGCCTTCTCGGATTTACATTTTCGTTTGACATGAAGTAGAAAGATGATATTGAATCCATAGCTAGATATACTGCTGTGAAAATTGGTTTACTGTGCCTCTTTACTTTCCTCACAGTGGGAAAGACATTTTTCTCTCCTGAATCTTATATATTTATAAGTCTACCCTTCCACTGTATCTTTAATAATTCTGCTACATATGGTTAGCTGTTCTTGTAGTAAATCTAGAGATTCTTTATAAAAATCCAAAGAAGAATCAGTAATATTATAAGTCCTGACCTGACATCTCGGCTTCAGTCACTTTCTCACCGCCGTAATGTAGCTTGCTCGTGTCTCTTTTATAAATACTTTCATGGTAATTGTTTGGATCAGCTCTCCGCTATCGTACCTAGACTTTCTGAATTTAAGCGAAGTACATGATCTCACTAATTCACAGTTAAATTAGCTAAATTTAAGTTCTATGCTAACAGTTTCTTTTCTGGCACTTCTCGCTTGTGGAAGACGATTCCTGTCCCATGCTTTCCATCTAACTATGATCTTCAAAAATTCAAATGCAATGTCAATCGTTATCTCCTGTCTTCTTTATTACTTTTTATTGCTTTCGCCTCTTAATAAAGTTTCATTTTCTTCTTATTCTTTTGCACTCAGTAAATCCTTGTGTCTTCGTGGCTTTATTGCTTTGCATAGGGTGAAATTATTTAAAAGGACCTAGAGAACACAGCCTATTTTGCTATTTAACGCATAACTGAAGCTGGTCTAAGTACCAAATCGTACTGAGCCTCCTTGGCCTCACTTTCTTAACCGACCTGACGTGAAACGACTACATTGAATCTATAGCTGAATCTATCGTTAGGAAGGATGGGTCACTGTGTCGGGGAAGAAAGTTTTTCTTGTCAGAGAATCCATCTTGCACATTAATAAATCTACCATTCGTCCGTGCATTGAATACTGTTGCTACATCTGGGTGGGTGTTCCTGCTATTCATCTCTTGATTCTCAACCAAATCCATAGAAAAATCTGGTCGGGTGCTCTTGCTATTCACCTCGAGAATTCATCTTGCATATTTATAAATCTTAATAAAGTTTCTCTTTCTTCTTATTCTTTTGCACTCGGTAAATCCTTGTGTCTTAGTAGCTTTATTTCTTTGCATGGGGTGAAATTATTAAAAAGGACTACGAGAACACAGCTAACCTGCTAACTTCCTTTTGCCTAAAAATTTTACTCTCTTATGTAGCCACCTGTACATCAGTGGCGGTACCGCCTTGCTTGGGGTGAAATAATTAAAAACAAAAAACGGGGTGATATGATTAAAATAATACTATTGTCACATACATTTCTTTTTAAGGTGTTTTTTTTTTTTTAATATTTTTAATACCGGTCTTTTCTGATTGCTTCTTTGTAGTTCCTAATTTTCTTGATCTGTTATAGATTGTTGCTAGGAGTGTTCATGACTTACGGAGGAATGAACATCAACTGCTTGCAAAACCGCTAGAATATTTTAAATAAAATACGTACCTTCGCTCCTGCAGGTCCACGGGGTCCATCGGGTCCGACAGGTCCTGAAACTCCCTGAAAACAAAAAGTAATAAAGTTTTTTTATGAAAACATGGCTTTGGAGATTACCGTTAAATCAAATTGAAAATAAATAAACGGGGATTTGTTCTTTGATAATTATTAATTTTTTTTATTTCTCGAGATACAGAAATGGGAAAAAACAATAGAAAAAATCTTATTACTTACGGGAATACCTCGGGCACCAGCCAAACCAGCGGGTCCGGGTGGTCCAATGTCTCCCTAAAATATAAATAAATGATACAATGCATCAATGTCATTTAAAATCCATTTTTATCAATGCAAAAATAAATAAGTACGAGTGTAGAGTCTGAAATAATCTGTAAAGAAATGGGTAAAAAATAAAGGATCGGACTGACAATCACGCATGTTTATATATATATATATATATATAATTTCAAAATATAAGATTTCAGATATAGCTAATATATATCAGCCAGTCAAGTGGTATACGCATGGGTGATCATGTCTCGAAAGAGACGTCACTGACTGGGCAAAAGATTATCCTGCAATAGGTTGCCATTACTTTCTTCGGTAGACTGATTGCCAACCAACGCTATAAAACCCAATCTGTCCTACTGTTTAACCCATAGCTGGAGGAAGAAGCGACAGATTCATACCTTTCACAAGGATATTTGCACGTATGTGAATGCAACTAATTCGAACTCGGCTCTCCTATTTCTCGTTCCGAGCCGATATCCACTGCACAACAACGCCCCCCCCCACACACACACACATATATATATATATATATTAGAGAAAAGAACAAATAGGAAACGTTTAGCAATCTAAAAATATAATCTTTTTTCTTCATTTTATCATATGTACAGGGTGTGATGGGTAAATTCCCACCAATTCATATTTTTAATATCGTCTTTTTTGTTTTTAGCTTTGTCGATTGCACAATATAATACGGTCAGTTGGGCAAAATAAAGCACCATGGCGCAATTCACTTCGCTAGAAATTTAGAAACGGCATGCTGTACTGCTTGGCATTCGCGCCGGAAACTCTAATACGAACATTTCATACTGGCTGGGTATCAAATTTTAGGAAAGAGTTGAATGATATATCTAGTAAACATTAAAGTGATGGTGACGTTATGCTTTACTTCATCTTCCCACAGGGCCTCAGCCTCACTACGAAAGTCTGTATCAAATGCTTTGAGGAGGTAGTGCTGCAGTGGGTCAAGAGAGTAGCTGAGAGAAGACCCTTTGTCTACACCATGCTACACAAGCAGAAGAACCTTCTTATGGTGGTCCGACAATTTCTGCGACCACATCACCCCCTTACATCTGGCCACTTAACCCCCCAAACTACAACCCCTTTGATTATTATGTGTGTGACGCAGTTAAGCGAAACACCAACGAAACTCCTTGTAACATCAAATATGAACTAAAGGCAAGGATTATGGCAGCATTTTTCAACTTTAACAAAGAGACCATCTAGAAAAATTGCAGCAGATTCCGAAGTCGTCTGGAGGCCGTGGTTGAAGCCAATGGCGATTTTATTAAATAAATTTACTCTTTTGTATTTCAAGATATTTTTTGTGTAATTTTGGTAAATATAAGTTAATATGAGATTTTATTTTCATCTTGTGAAATCATTTTGCCGACAATTTATCCATCATATATATATATATATAAAGACAAACTTATAAATATACTCGTGTCGAAAAAACCCTCTGCGGATCTACGGGGAAGGAAAAATGGTTATAAAAAAAGAAAGAGCTAAGCACATGAACATCGGTCAAAAGGATTCAAACCGAATCAGCACGTACACCAAAGAAAAAAACCCGAAACGAATAATCACCTAACAAAAAAGAGCTCAATACTTATGTAAGGCAGAATAAATGAAGTATAACTAGTGAGCCAACAAACCTACCAAGGTTTCAATTAAGCGGATCGTCAGGGAAAATTGGCCCTTAATATATATATATATATATATATATATAAATTAGAGAAAATTTTCAAAATTCAAAGGTGTCGGATGTACATTTCGACATGGGATCTCTAACAGAGATTCCACGTCACGTCAGCAACATTGTTTTGTTCCAAATGGCGAAGGCCCTGGGGTAAAGGGGGGAAGGGGCCAGGTTAACAAAACAATGTCGCTGACGTGACGTGGAATCTCTGTTAGAGATCCCATGTTGAAATTTACATCCGACACCTTTGAATTTTGAAAATTTTCTCTAATTTATATTGGCTCTGTATTATTAATACATTGAGCTCTCTGCCTGCATCACTTTTTAATATTAAAAATTTTTAATATTGATTAGGATCAGGTTCTTGGAATTAACCTTCCTACTCTTCCACTTCGGATTAAAGAAAAACAAAATATATATATATATAGTCATCCGCAGACAGATCTGTTTCGCTGCATCACAGCTCCCCAGAACGGCCTAAACTCCGTTTGATTTCTAAGCCAGGATTGAATCCCGAACCGCATTGGCATCACTCGGCGATTCTACCCCTAGGCCACGAGCGTCCGGCAGAAGAAGGCAGGCTTCTTAGCGCGTATAAACACACCCAGTAGCTAGAGTGGCTCCAATTCATTATCGAATGAGCGATGCGTATATGCCGGGGTAGCTACTGTTTACAAAGCCTCCCACTCTTCCAGAGTGCTCAATCAGGGTGTGAGAGCGTAAATACTATAGTCATTCGCAGACAGATCTGTTTCGCTGCATCACTTATATATAACTTATAAAGATACACATCATAACCGCGTGTGGCTTAAAACATTCAACGAATCATCACTTGTTGCCTGAACAATTACGTAGATAGATAGATAGATAGATAGATAGATAGATAGATAGATAGATATGAAGAGAATGAGATAGACATAAAAAGAATGAGATAGATAGATAGATAGATAGATAGATAGATAGATAGATAGATAGATAGATAGATATTTAACAGATTGAAGAGACTTAGATAGATAGATAGATAGATAGATAGATAGATAGATAGATAGATAGATAGATAGATTAAAGAGACTAGATAGATAGATAGATAGATAGATAGATAGATAGATAGATAGATAGATAGATAGATAGATAGATTGAAGAGACTTAGATAGATAGATAGATAGATAGATAGATAGATAGATAGATAGATAGATAGATAGATAGATAGATATTAATAGATTGAAGAGACGGATAGATAGATAGATAGATAGATAGATAGATAGATAGATAGATAGATATATTAACAGATTGAAGAGACTTAGATAGATAGATAGATAGATAGATAGATAGATAGATAGATAGATAGATAGATAGATAGATATTAACAGATTGAAGAGATTTGATAGATAGATAGATAGATAGATAGATAGATAGATAGATAGATAGATAGATAGATATGAAGAGAATGAGAGATAGACATAAAAAGAATGAGATAGATAAATAGATAGATAGATAGATAGATAGATAGATAGATAGATAGATAGATAGAAACAGACTAGGATAGATAGATAGATAGATAGATAGATAGATAGATAGATAGATAGATAGATAGGAACAGACTGGGATAGATAGATAGATAGATAGATAGATAGATAGATAGATAGATAGATAGATAGATAGAAACAGACTAGATAGATAGATAGATAGATAGATAGATAGATAGATAGATAGATAGATAGATAGATAGATAGATATGAAGAGAAATGAGATAGACATAAAAAGAATGAGATAGATAGATAGATAGATAGATAGATAGATAGATAGATAGAACAGACTAGATAGATAGATAGATAGATAGATAGATAGATAGATAGATAGATAGATAGGAACAGACTGGGATAGATAGATAGAAACAGACTAGGATAGATAGATAGATAGATGAGAGTTACGCAATGATAACATTCAGTTGAGCAATTTCGATTCGATTTTAAATAACCAATATTCAATATCTGAAAGGGAATGATATTAGTCAGTCAGTTAAGGGCCACATGTGAGACACGTTTGGGCAATCATCTCTCGAAAGAGACATGATTGACTGGGCAGAAGATTTTCTCGCAGTATGTTGCCTTAACTTTCAGCGGTAGACTGGTTGCCAACCAAGGCTATAGAACCCAATCTGTCATGCTATTTAACTCATAGCTGAAGGAAAACGCGACGGATTCATACCTTTCCCAAGGATATTTGCGCGAAAGTGAATGCAATGAATTCAACTGGAATTCAAACTCGGCTCTACGATTTCTCGTTCCGAGCCGATATCAACTGCAACACAACGCACATCCAATATATCCATTATATTAATACTTTTAAAATATTAACAAGACCGAAAAAAATGGTGGATAAAACAAATCACTCACTTTCTCTCCTCTGGCTCCATTGCTACCGGGTGATCCTGGAGGTCCGACAGGTCCCTATTTAATAGAAGAAAGAAAAATATTAGCATAATCGTTAAACAAAAATAAATGTCGATTGAAATTGAACGCTATTATTTTTTTTATAAATAAAAACAATCGATATATATTTATATATCCAACATTGTTCTATATTTTTGTTGTTAAACTGTTAAATATAAAGTTGTTACGATTTCTCACAATAGGGAAAACATCAACTGATAGAGCGAAGTTTTATACTTACGGGTAGACCCATTGGTCCGGTTCTTCCAACTGGTCCTGGATCACCAGGGATACCTTGCTCTCCGGGTCGTCCAGCAATACCTGGTTCGCCATCAGCACCGGGGCTTCCCTATAAGTGGATAAAAATTGAAATTATACTGGGATACAATTTTTTCACAAGTTGGCTACATCAGAAATAAAATCTGCCAATTCTTATGTATTTTGACATGCTGAATTCGTAAGTGACCTTCAAATTTAATTATTAGATCTAGATTTAGAGATATTTAGTCAGTTATGTCGTACACATGACTACAATAGATGTCTCCAGGAAAAACAATGCTGCCTTGCATAGACTACTTTGATGTTTTCTTCTGTGTAGGCTACCAGAGCAATACACAAATATATCAACATAGCAATCAAGTAGCAATCAGTGGCATGATCGGTTGGCCCTCTCGAAATCATAGACACTGCAAAAGGTATACATTGAGATTTGTTGCACAGGTATTACTGTGTATTTGTGGTGCACACTTTTTCTCTTGGGCTCCAATTTTGTATCCAAAATATAGTTTGTAATCATTTCTCGCAAGTGCTTTTTGAAGTGTTTTTTTTTTTTAATCTCAGAAGCGAAATATATTCACCTCTGAAATTCAAAAAGCACCATGCCACGCACATGGGGGAATTTTTCACGAGTTACTTAAATGTATAAAAACCTGAGTGGAAAGGAGAATAATAATTAATTTTTTAGGATAATAATTATAATTAATAAGATTATTAGGAGAAAAATAATTATATCTGGCAAGAACAATAATTTTGACGAAATATTCATCTCTTACTAGTACCCTAAATAAAACCTAGGGCCAATCAACAATTCTGGATTTTTTTCCAGTGCTCCAAAATTAACTAAAATTGGCTATTTTTGTTTTTCAAGCTTTCATGTTGTAGACCAGTGTTTATGAAATTCATCAATTTTGGATTTCCCAACAATATGAAAGTAACTCTAATAAGCGTAGCTAGTAAACATCTTAGTAGTAGTTGATTAACAAAACGTCACCAGATTCAATTATTCAACGCTTCACCCGGCCCCGAGGCCGCATCACAAGCTGAATGGTTAATGGATAGTTGTTGTTTTTTTCTTTCTTTTTTTAATCGCTTTATTTCATGAGGAATAATAGTAGTAGCATCCTTTCTTGGTAAACTCTAGAGGGAGTGGATGATAAAACGGACGTTCATCGACTATCCATCTTCACTCGGAGGCTTGCCTCACTGAGGAATCCGGGTGCGGCGAGACGTGTTGAGCCTTCAATTCTTGCAGCCATACTGTCTCTGTGTGTGTGTGTGTGTGTGTGTGTGTGTGTGTGTGTGTGTGTGTGTGTGTGTGTGTGTGTATGTGTGTGTGTGTGTGTATTTTCTGATATCACAGCTTAAGCAAAGACAATCCATCACTGTAAGCATTCCATGCCCAATGGTTTCAAACGACCCTCTACTCAGTTCGGGTCGTCAGAGTTCTGATTAATAGTTTGCTATTCGAAGCCAACCTATGCATATTATAACAGTTGAATATTTCCATGCAACCAATTTAGGAAGAAATAAAATTCTAATATAACCCTCCCCATCGGCCTTTCGGATAACTTAGGGAAAGACAAGCTAAGGAAGAAACCCTATACAAGTATATAGGCGGATAAATGGTGTTCTGCTTCATCTTCCGGGAACACACTTATAGGCGTGTCTCTTTATTTGAACTTTACACCGAGACGGGGTTTTGATGTATGAGTACTCCAAAATTTTCATTGATCTCGCCCAGAGGAGATGGAGAAATACCAACATAAATTATCAAGTTAGATTACGTATCAGTATTGGTAGTTCAGGGTAAAAATTGGCTTGCCAGATACCTCAACTTTACAAGTAAAATCGTGGCAAAATTCTTTTAATTGTTTGGAGGAGAGGAAAATGAGGGTTATATATACTATTTTTTTATTTATTTAGCAATGTTAAAATAAGTTAGGTTTCAATTTTTACTTACCACAGGTCCGGGTTCTCCTGGGATACCACCAGCTCCAGCAGCTCCGGGAAGACCTTGAGGTCCTTGTGCACCATCGCGTCCAGGGCTACCTGCGTCTCCGGCATCTCCCTAAAGAAAAACAAGGACATAGACTGATTATCAAACTCCACCAATGTACAAATGCCCATATTTTTTATTGTACTTATTATTTTCATTATTTAAGTAAGAAGAGGAAAGGACAGAAATAATATTTTCCGAAAACGATCTGACGGAATGAAACGCCACGTCAACTTCTAACATTGATAAGCAATTTCACTGCTGAATTATCTGATTGTGCTGACCAGTTTTGGTAAAACTGAGAAATTGCCATTTACTCGAGATGAATTAATATAAAAACTCTAAGTGTGATTTACTATGGGCGCTGACATTTTGTGTTAGTATGTTCTACTTGTGCATACTAAATTAAACGACACCACCCAGCACACAGTATAACAAAATAAGTCGTATTGGGTGCTAATATAAGTCTACGCTAGTTTAGAAACAGCACTAAGCGCTAGTGTAGAAATAGCTCTGAGCGGTAATTTAGAAATAGCACTAAGTGCTAGTATAGAAATAGCTCTGAGCGGTAATTTAGAAATAGCACTAAGTGCTAGTATAAAAATAGCTCTGAGCGGTAATTTGAAAATAGCATTAAGGACTAGTATAGAAATAGCTCTGGTCGTTAAGTTGGAAATAGCAGTAAGGGCTAGTTTGAATATAGCTCTGGGCACTAGGTTGGAAATAGCACTAAGCGCAAGTGTAGAAATAGCTCTGAGCGGTAATTTAGAAATAGCACTAAGTGCTAGTATAGAAATAGCTCTGGTCGTTAAGTTGGAAATAGCAGTAAGGGCTAGTTTGAATATAGCTCTGGGCACTAGGTTGGAAATAGCACTAAGGGCTAGTATAGAAATAGCTCTGAGTGGTAATTTGGAAATAGCATTAAGGACTAGTATAGAAATAGCTCTGGTCGTTAAGTTGGAAATAGCAGTAAGTGCTAGTTTGAATATAACTCTGGGCACTAGGTTGGAAATAGCACTAAGGGCTAGTATAAAAATAGCTCTGAGCGGTAATTTGAAAATAGCATTAAGGGCTAATTTGAATATAGCTCTGGGCGCTATTTTGGAACTAGCAGTAAGGGCTAGTATAGCAATAGCTCTGAATTGTAATTTGAAAATAGCATTAAGGGCTAGTTTGAAAATAGCTCTGATAGCTATTTTGGAAATAGCACTAAGCGATAGTATAGAAATAGTTTCTGAGCGGTAGTTTGGAAATAGCACTAAGTGTTAAGCCAGTTTACAACACAAACACTATAGATCGAATTCATACCGTGTCATGGAGACATATATATATACTTCGACAGCAAACAATGTACGTTTCGTAACGACGTATAAGTACGTCTACAGCAGCTGTAGTTTTAAAACCAATATACACACAGAAAAATGTGTTTAAGCAAATTTAAAGCACAAATCTTTGCGTTTTAGTCTACTTAAAAAAAACTCACCTGAAGTCCGAGAGGTCCTTTAGGTCCACGTTCACCTTGTACACCTGGGTTTCCAGGCATACCACGTTCACCTTGACGGCCGACAGCTCCTATGGGTCCAACAGGGCCCTGAAAAATTAAAAGGAAAGTGATATATGAAACAGATAAATTTTCTAAAGTTGCTAATTTAAGTTTGTCTGGAGAGGAGCTATTCAAACAAAGTTTAACGACATTATTTGTCATATACGAAGGAACACAAAAATTATTGTAAATTTTCTTAATAAGAACTGATCAGGAAACGAAAAATGTTTAACACTAAAATGTTTTCTTTCTAGAAATGTTTAATTCATTAAAATTCACCCTCTAGAAATGCTTAGGTTATTAAAATTCACTATCTAGAAATGTTTAGGTCATTAAAATTCACTATCTAGAAATGTTTAGGTTATTAAAATTCACTATCTAGAAATGTTTAGGTTATTAAAATTCACTATCTAGAAATGTTTAGCTTTTGAAAATCTAACATTTAAAAATAGTTACCTCTTTAAAAATCTACTCTCTAAAAATGTTTAGCTTTTTACTTTTTAAAACCTCATGATATATAAATATATATGAATGTATATGTACATACATACACATATATGTTGTTACAGTGAAGTCCAGGTTTGAAAATTTGGTTTATCTATATAGCAACTCCCCTGGTTGATTCGGCTGATTTTGTTTGGTCAAAAACTGATTTTAAGACAATTAAATTTCTAAAATCTAATAATGATATTTGTATCTGTAAACCAGACAAGGATGCTGGTGTCGTTCTACTCGATCGAGTAGATTACGTTCAAAAGATGTTGATTATTTTGAATGACTCTGAAAAGTTTCTTATAATTGGTTCAGTAGAAATTTGTGACAACACATATAGAAACTAAATCAAGATCCAGAAGCGTTTGTTGTGTTTGTTTAGAAAAGGTTACTTTTCTAAGGAGATCTACGATATGATTAGACCTTCTGGTTCTCTCAGACCGAGGCTTTATGGTCTTCCTAAAATTCATAAGAAGGACGTTCCGTTGAGACCGATTCAATCAATGATTATTTCAGCCCAGAATTCTTTGGCTCAAAGGCTTTTGCATGTCATACAACCGGTTAGAGCATTTTAGACTAAATATTGTATATCTGATTCGTTCTCGTTTGTTGAACATTTACAGGCCATACAGCTATGCCCTGATACTGATTTTATGTGCTGATTTGATGTGTCCAGTCTATTTACTAACGTACTATTAAGAAGGGAGACTATTGATATTTTGCAGACTCGTTGTATGAGGGTGACATTACTCCACCTCCTTTTCCTATGCATGTATTTGTAGAACTTATGACATTTTGTACTAGTTCTGTTGAGTTTAGCTTTGATAATGTCAGTATAGCCAAGTGAATGGGGTCCAGATGGGTAATCCCCTTGGTCCTGCGTTGGCTGATATCTTTGTGGGCTACTACGAGTCTTTGCTCTTTGACAAGGTGTCTAAACCTTTCATTTATTTCAGGTACATTGACAACAATTTGCCACTTTTTCAAATGAAAATGAAGCCAAAAATTTTTTCAGTAGGCTTAACTCCTTACATAAGGCTTTGTCCTTCACTATGGAAGTAGAGAATGACAATTGTTTGCTCTTTTTGGACGTTCTTGTTGAGCGTAGTAGAGAGGGTTTTCTTACAAGTATTTATCGTAAACCTATCTTTACTGGTCTGTACATGAATTTGCACCTACATCAAGGAAAATTAATCTTATCAAAACCTTGGTGTACAGGGCGCTCAAAATTTGTTCTCTTAATAGACTGGACTTTGAATTTGAGAATATCACGGAGATTTTCCTTAGTAATGGCTATCGGAAGCCCTTATTAATTATATTATTAAGAAGACTAGGGAATTTCATTCTCCTAAAGTCTTGGGGCCTTCTAAGTGTCCGGTTTATTTGAAGGTTCCTTGGATTGAGGATAAGGGCCAAAGTTTAATTAATCATGTTAGCAAGACTGTTTCTGGTTGTTTTCCGTCTGTTGCTCTACGGTGTATTTCTCGGACTAGATCTGCGTTTCCGTCTTTGCGTAAGGACGAATTGCCCTCCATCAAATTAAGTAATTTGATATATGAGTTTAATTGCCTTTGCGATGCTGGTTATGTGGGGCGTACAACTTTACATTTGGAAACAAGAATTAATCAGCATGTACGAAAATACGATTAGGCAAAATAGGTAGCATGTGTTGTCTTCTCTCTAATAATATGGAATCGGCTATTGCTCAACACCTAGTAGAGAATATAGCCCGTGCTAAGTTGTATAAGATAGAGTGGTTCAAAATTTTTACATGTAGCTGGTTCCAAAAATCAATTAAAGATTTTGGAATCAGTCTGTATATCTTTACGGAAGCCTTCTCTTTGCCGGCAGAAGTATTTCGTTAAGTCTTTTTATTTGTTGGGGGATATTTTATTTTAACTGTCCCTCGATAATTATTTAAACCGTGATTTCTCCTCCCCTCGTTATAAATATATATACATGTATACTTATTTTAGCATCCCCCCTTTTTTGCTCTTCCTTTTCGTTGCTGTTTTTTCATTTGATTTGTGATTCCAACGATTTTCTCCTGATGAGATGTTGGACGAAAGAGCTCTTGAGACTGTTAACAAATTCCTTCTTTTTAAAGCAGTATATATATATATATATATATATATATATATATATATATATATATATAAAGAATAATGTGAAATATATGAATATATCAATATATATATATATATATATAGTGTTTAATTGTGATAGCATTTAGTACAAAGGTTGTTATTTTTCAGTGGTTATTACTGATAAAATGTATTTTGGCAAGCAGGGTTTTATCGTAAAGTGCTCGATATCAAGGTGAAGATAGAGCATTGATAGGTACGAAAAGTTTGTCTCTTTAATATACGAAAACATATACAAATGTATATATGAAAAATATATGAAAATATATATATATTTTCTAAATATATACTGTTAAATATAAGAGATAATGAATGTCTATTGTGTTTAATCATGAGCCGTTCTAAATATCGTATTTTGGCCTTAATTTCTGTTGAAAATATAGACAAAAATTCTCCAACATATATATATATATATATATATATATATATATATATATATATATTGATTATTTAATTACTTAGTTTTTAGTCATAGTAAAGTTAGAACAGTGCACATTTGTATTCACAAGTGTTCAATACAATGATATTGTAGAACTTTTGAATATTTTTCATTTGTAAACGAATTATTACGCGACCTAGGTTTCTATCATGAGTGGTGTCTTCAGGCGACTTGCAATAACTATTATATATTGCAAATCGCCTGAAGACACCACTCATGGTAGAAACTTAGGTCGCATAATAACTCGTTTACAAATGGAATATGTTATATATATATATATATATATATATATATATATATATATATATATTGTGTGTGTATTTTGGCAGCATTTTTTCATTAATACAGGTTTCATTGAATAATATAGACAAGTTCTGTCTATTTATTTTGTGTAAGATCCGTTCGTATGATCTGATTAGCTTGATAGTGTTGTCATGGAAAGACGACAAGAAATCGCAATAATTGTTGATTTTTTTATCAGGTCTGAGCTTTCGGCTTACATAAGCCATTATCAAAGGATGAACATTTAATGTTCAGTGAACATAGAACATTTAAACTATTATTAACAGAGTGGAGTTATACAGAGAAAATTAGACAGGTCCGTTTTTTTGTGTCGCACATAGCTGTAGGCTGAGAAGGAATGGTGGTAGTGGGTTTTTGGTCAATTGAGTGTATAGTGGCATGAGGGATTGGTCTGGGAACTGCTGCTACTATGGTGTAGGGGGTAAGTATAATAACTATGACCTCTCCCGTCGATTATAGGCATTGAAGTATGTTAGTAGAGGTGTGGAAATTTATTTTATTTAGGTTAGGTTTAAACTGTTTGGTGTAGATAGCTTGTAGAATTTTAAGTTTTCGTTTAATATTTTCTTGTCTAACTATATACGTATTTTCAACAAGTGTTTTCCTAAGAAGTGTGTGTTGATAGATGTGGTGTTTTACACAAAATAAATAGACAGAACTAGTCTATATTATTCAATGAAACCTGTATTAATATATATATATATATATATATATATATATATATATATAGAGAGAGAGAGAGAGAGAGAGAGAAATAGATGTTAATAAAATAAACTTCTTGGGGTAAGGAGTGCGTAGTTCGCGTGATTCGATTTTTTTTTTTAAATAAGGAAGTTTAGGTCTTCTACTTACAGAACTTCCGTCCTCGCCACGAGCTCCCTTTTGTCCAGGAATACCAGGGAATCCTTGTGCGCCATTGTCTCCATTGCGTCCAGCACTTCCTGTCTCTCCGCGAGCGCCCTAAAATGATTGAATAAAGTAATGTTTTACCTTGCGTAAAATTCTCTCGGCCCATCACGACTAATAACATTCTAATCGAATGTTTCGCAAACAAATGAAAGTTTGTTTGTTTTTTCTTTTTAAATCTTTTCGTCAATCTTTACTGATTTAAGTCGATCATCGGGGATTAATTCGATAACATTGAATCTATTGACAGTTGTTTAAATGCTGTTACGTTAAAAAAAAATCAGTAAATTTTTAGGTTAGCTTATTTTTATTTGCTCTTTCTTAAAAACATTGTTGCAAAGTGAAATAGATTAGTATTAAATAATTTTATAAATCTCCAGGAGTTTAAATGTAAAGTCAATAGTCATCTCCTGTTTCACAAAATACACCCTTACCCTCATGCTTTTCTACATCCACCCCACTATCATCAGTACTTTCTTCCTGACATCCCCTGTAACCTCTCACTCCTCATAACATTCCTCCTCGTCCACCCCACTCTCATCAGAAACCACTTCCTTCTCCTACTCCCTTCCTGACACCTCCTGCAAACTCTCACTCCTCAACATTCCTCCTATGTAACCCCCTGCACAACAGTGGCAGTAAAATGCCTTGCTTGGGGCGACACGATTATTAAAAAAAAAAACAGTGGCATGTTTCGACCATGAGACTCGGGTTCGAAACATGGTCGATGAACCAACAAGTTAACTTCTTCGTGTTATCGGCCTTTTGCAAGTAAACCATACCAGAAATCGATCCAAGCATTGTGATTGAAAATGGGTGTTCTGTCGCTGTTGACGATTGTGCTAGCCGAAAGTCACAAGTCATCGTGGTTGTGGTTTGAGCGTACTGACCTCCTTCAAACTGATGCTTGGTCAGGTGGTAAGCAAATTGGTTCACTGGGTCGTGCGAGACAATTTTTTTCTCTTCAGAATCTATCATCAGTCAGTCAAGTGCCACACGTGATATACGCATGGGCGATCATGTCTCGAAAGAGACATGACTGATTGGGCAGAATATTATCATGCAGTAGGTTGCCATTACTTTCTGCGGTAGACTGGTTGCCAGCCAAGGCTATAGAACCCAATCTGTCCTGTTATTTAACCCATAACTGGAGGGAGGAGATGGATTAATACCTTTCCCAGAGGTATTTGCGCGTAAGTGAATGCAAGGAATTCAATTAAAATTCGAAATCGGTTCCTCGATTTCTCGTTCCGAGCCGATATCAACTGCACCACAACGCACACCCTAAAAAATATGAAAACGCTTAAGCAGCCTGCCATGTTAAATCTCTGTATCGTTCCAATTTTAGTATATGTACTGCCGAAAAATCTACCATTCGTCCATGCTTAGAATATTGATGAACCGGTGCCCCTGCTATTTACGTTGAGCGTCCTGATAAAATCCAAAGAAGAATCAGCAATATTATTGGTTCTGATATATCAGCTCGGCTTCAGACAATTTTCCACTGCCGCAAGGTTGCCTATGTATTTTCTTTAGGTACTTTTAAGGTAATTGCTCAGATCAGCTCTTCGCTATCGTACCTAGACTTCATGAATTTGTATTTAGTAAAAGACTGACGTCGAAATCTCATCAATTGCGAGTTATGCTGGCTAGATGTAACGGTAAGTTATATGCTAACAGTTTCTTTTCACGCTTGTGGAACTCTCTTCCGGCTCCATGCTATCCAGACAACTTTAACCTGCAAAAGATATGCAACGTCAATCGCTAGCTACTGTCCTGATTACTCTTTTCTCTTTCAGTCCATTATTAATGTTTCTGTTCCTTAATTATTCCACACCCTGTAACCCCCTTGTGTCTTAACGGCTTTACTTTCTTGCATGGAGTGATACCGATTTTTCAAAAAGTAAGCTTAAAATTGAAGAACATATATGTAATTATTATTATTATTATTATTATTAATAATATCTACTTACCTTGGGTCCAACTTCGCCAGGAATACCGATCTCACCAGGGGATCCAGAAGGTCCGGGTGGTCCTTGAAGACCTGGGCGACCAGTTCCGCCAGGTTCACCGGGGATACCAGCAAGTCCTTGTTCACCACGAGCTCCTCTATTACCAGGGATACCATCTTGTCCCTATATTAATTATATTTGTTTTAATTATAAATCAAAATAAACGTACAATTCAAAAAGCTATAAAGCATAAAATATTATCCAATCTTTAAAAACCAAAAAAAAAAAAACCATAAAAGGTAACTTAAAAGATATGCTCGACACATTCATTCCCCGAATTCATTAATATAAAAACAGGTTATCGATTTGTAATAAATAGTCTACCTCAAGGCTAAATTTATTAAGTTCCCATTAAAAACTGAATTTACAATTTACAGTAATGGTCTTGCAGTTCAATGATTACTTAGCGATTTGAACGACCAGGAGAAAATGTAATATCCCCATGATTGGTGTCATTAAGGAAAAGGAAAGCTAAAAAAATATTTTATATCAAATTTTACTTACGGCTGCTCCTTGAGGTCCAGGATCTCCGGGAGCACCGACGGTTCCAGCCTCTCCCTGTAAAGGAAAATATATATTCAGATGTTATAAAATTCAATAATCATTGCATGAAAATAGCATATATATATATATATATATATATATATATATATATATATATATATATATATATATAAAGTTGAATATATGGATCGGAATCCGGCAAGATGAATAGAATAAGTAAAGAACAAGTAGGAAAAAAGTGTCTTTAATCTAACATGTTTAACTTTAACAAGCTTCTTCAGAGATTTATTAAAGACGAATGATTTAAAAATCCAAGAGGCGGTATGTTGATTGAGGTATCGTTTCATTGGTCAGATACGTGTCATGGGTGGTAAAGCAATGGATGAATATTAAATGTAGAAGAAAAAAGCTTGTCTGTTTAAGTATGTGCGCCAACAAGTAAAAAAAAAAATTAGATGTTTATCATGAATATAAGTATATGTAAGCTGAAAATAATGTGTGTTAAGCGCATCCAAACTATATACGAACTAAGTGTGTGTATATGTCGATAACATTAGTATGTGTGAATGACAGTGAGGAAATACATTACTGTTCAAAATACGTAACAAGTATTATATACACGTATCAAGTGAGAGAACGAATTTTCTTTTTTAAATAAAATGAGAGAATCAGTTATGAATGTGTGTTGAGATTTATATACGTTGAGGAGATCAGTTGATTACGTTACCTCGTATACAAATCGTTGAAAGTTTTACTCACCTTAATTCCACGTTCTCCTGAATGTCCTTTAGGTCCAGGTGGTCCAACGGGTCCCTAAAAAATCAAGAGGAGATTAATTTACTAAGTCATGTTCAGCCGGTGATGATGACTGCACTCGGATTGATTTATTAATTTATATCAAGAATTGGATATCAATATGAAGTTCTGTGTACATAAGAAATAGAAAAAGTGATACTTACAGGAATACCAGCGATTCCTTGTTCTCCTTGAAGTCCCTGAGGTCCTCTGTCTCCGGGTGCACCAGGCTGTCCTGGGTCGCCAGAAAGACCAGGTTCACCACGAGTACCTTTCTCGGGCTTAGGTCCCATAGGACCAGGGGTTCCAGCAAGTCCAATAGGTCCTGGACGTCCGGGACGTCCTGGAGAACCATCAGAACCACGAGCTCCTGGCTCTCCCTGAAAAGTTAAGATTTTTTAAGTTTAAGATGGAATTGCCACACTGTCAGAACATAAGAAATTATAACTGTTAACTCATTCACCACTAAACGACATTAGTTACGTTTTTAGTACTTTGATTGTTAATTATAATTATTTTCCCCTTTCTGAATTTTTCGCCTTTACCGCATTTTCTTCTCCATACAGATTTTTTCCACACAAAATCTACCTTGTTAGACTCTCTGCTTTCAGGCGGAGAGGAACCCAGACGAGACCCTGCCGAAAGGCTGAGTCTTGTCTGGGGAAAAGTAGACAAGAGCCCGACCCTGCCTATGCAGAGTTTACGGAAAAATATTGCCTGAGCTTAAGGGCTCGGAATTTCAACAATTTGGCCTTGTACTACATTCCGCCTTTGTTGGGAGATCTCGGGCAAATAACCACATTTTTCAATTAATGGATTCACAATATAACCTTACCAAACATTTATATATATATAGTAAAGTTTTGTAATTTGCTTAAAGCATTGTGTATATTAGGTATATGGTTAGGTATATATATATATATATATATATATATATATATATATTATGTTGTTGATATTTATCCTACTTTGCTTAGTGTAGGGTTGAAAGATTCTGTTGCGCCAGTCTTTGAAATCAAAAGAAGCTTGCTGCCTTGAAAATCAGCATCCGAAATTCTGACTTTTATCTCGGTAATTATGTAACTATTTTGGCAGTGATGTTTAAAATAAGCGATATTTCTTTTCTTTTTTCTTAATTTTTTGGGGGTTCCTCAGAAAACGAAGAGTTTTAGCTCCTCTTAATCAATATTTTTAAGGCTTAAAAATAGAAAGAGAGCGAGAGAGCCAAAAGAACGAATAAATCTCGAATGAGCCAGCGGATAAAACTTGACCGTGACTTGACCCAAAGAGTTGTGATTTCAATAATTGGCTACAGCAGCGGTGAACTAAAAAAAAACTTAGTTGTGTTAAAATGTAGATAACTAAGACATCCGGAAGTGGCATGACTCATGGAAAAAGAACAATCAATCTCAGTGATCGAAATAAAGGATTTAGTTCAAAATTTCAATCACCTGAAAAAGTTCGGAGGGTAAAGCGACCGAAAAGTCGTGAATATAGCAACAAAAATGAGGACAACTTCGTCATTGTATAGTGATTTAGTCTGGCATAGTATATACAGGTGGTTTTAATAGTTAGCGACTTGAAACAAGAAATTGGCGATCCGTGTTCTAATTCTAGTCGAGTTCATTACATTATTCACTTTCCCACAAAAACCCTTTCAAAAGTTATGAATCCATATCTTCTCCCTCCAGCTATGGGTTGAATAGTAGAAGAGATTGGCCTCTTCAGCCTTGGTTGTCAACTAGTCTAGAAGGACAACTCTGAATTCAAACTGGTTGTGCATGGGATTAGCAATTAATTCCTGTAAAAAGAAAACTACTTGTCACAAGAATCACAGCCGCAACGGTTGAGAGGTGTGGATTCATATTCTTTAGTTGAACCTACGAGATTTTATTGAGCCAGTCTGCCACAAGACAGAAGTAAATAAACTCACGATGACTGGAAATCTGTACAGTTGCGCTACGGTAGGCACTATATCAGTTTTCACACGTTTGGATGGGGGATCGATAATAATAATAATAATAATAATAATAATAATAATAATACTTACCCTCTCACCTTTTGGTCCAGCAGCACCACCCTGTCCTCTTGGTCCAGGCATACCCTAAAGGATAGACAAAGATCATTTGTTATATTCGTAAATTTAAAAAGTATTCTTCATCTTTTATATACTTCCAGCAATTGGAATTCCTGCAAGACAATTGGCAAGATCCACTATACACTCAAGTACATTTATAATATCTATAATAATAATGTCGTAAATTATTATACTATTATGATATTGTTGCCATTCATATATGAACTAGAAGTATAGCCCGGCGTTGCTTGGGTGTAATGAAAGCTTTAAAACTAATCCATGGTCCTGGAGCTCAGACTCTTTGGACGTTGGCACGAAAGACTAAAAAGAAATAGTTGTTTCCAGTAAAAGCGAAACCGTAGACTGAAAGAAAAATGAATGGATGTAAGTCAAATTTCGATTTCCTGGTACCGATATCAAACTTTTTTCAGTCATCCATTTACTCAAGTTCACTAGGAAGGTTATACATTGTTTTCTTCTGTTCTTCTTGCATTCCTGTGAGTATCAAATTTTCCAAGCCGACCGTTTACTACTAATAATTTCTGTCTCTTATGTAAGCGATCACGTCATATTCTGACATATTGTTTACATAATTCCAAAGCCTATATTACCTGACCTTGGTGGGCACCTCGACGTGGTTTAATGGTTAGCAAGCTTGTCTCACTAGAACCTATTACAACTGAGTATTGAGCTCGATCCTCACTAGGTACTCCATACTTTCGGCCTTGTGCCACATCTAAGCAGCGCTTTAAAAATCAATTATCTGACCTTGGCTATGCTGGTTTCAAAATAATCAAATATTTTCCTGACATGGAGAATTTTACCCGCATTCTTAATTTCGACAACAATCAAATATTTATCAAAACAATGTCTATTTTCTGTTGCTAGCAGTTTGCATATTTTTTGCTGTTTCATAAATATGCACTTCTTCAGGAAATTATTCACGAGTTCAATCTACAATACATAGTGCGCCAACGATACATCAATGGACTCATTTTACCTCCACCGGCTTGTTGTTTTCGTACAGTGCAAACTACTGACATGGCTTCCTCGGGATAGCAACACACACGTTCCCTGACGTTCACCTTATACATCAAGAAGCTCGTCAAGACCAGGTGACCCTCTTCCATTGATCGTCTTCTTTATGTACCATGTCTCCTCCGGATGTAGGCGGTCATTAGGCGATCACAGAATGAATAAAGCGATAATCGCAGAACAAACAGGGTAGACGGCCACTGAACTGTGCATACCCCCACCTCACTTACGCCTCGTCTCTGTTTCGCTCGCTTATAGCAGTAGGTTACCACCTAAGAATAAAATTTGGTTTATTGATAGGAATTGTTTTGTTTTTCACCCGAGGGTAACAATCTGGCTGATGGGTAACTTTTAAACTACAATCGTTTGACTGAAAGAAGTTGCATTCTGTCAACAGACATGATGTCTGATCTGAGTGTCAATGAAACATACCACTCAACAGTTCAGTACTCTTTTCCTTGTTTCTAATAAGATTTTTTGTTTGTTTCTTAATACTTCTGCTTAGCTTTTGGAATGCATTTTGGTTGTTCCTTTGTGTCTTCGGATTTCAGTGTCACTCTTTTCATCCTCTGTTAAAACTCTTCCTAGGTATTTGAATTTTTATTCGATTTTGCTATCTCCAGTTCCGACGATTTCAAACATTGTTTGACACTGCTTTTCTAACCAGCTTACAATAAGGATTGATTAGTGTTTTGAAGTATTTGTTCGTTCAACTTCAAGTTATCTGCAATTTATGGCACATTAGCTCTTCTGTGGGCCCATCTTGAACATGAGCACATTCGCAAATCATGCTGTATCGTAAATATTTTCATCTCGCTTTCTGGCTATAAAATATCCTTTTCTTATTTTTGGCTCTCATCAAAATTAATTTTCCATATCTTCTTGTTTATAAGTAAAGTTGTTGCTACTATAGCGTGTGGTCTACCTTCCCTTTCGGCTATAGCGTGAGATCTACCTCCCATTTCGGCTATCGCATGAGTTCTACCTCCAATTTTGGCTATAACGTGAGGGCTAAGCTCTCCATTTGGCTATAGCGTGTGGTCTACCTCCCATTTAGGCTATAGCGTGGGCCTACCTACAATTTTCGACTATAGCGTAAGATCTACCTCCCATTTGGCTATAGCGTGTGGCCTTCTTCCCATTTCGGCTATAGCTTGTGGTCTGCCTCCCATTTCGGCTATAGCGTGATGTCTACCTCCCATTTGGCTATAGTGTGTGGTCGACCCCCACCATTTCAGCTATAGCATGAGGTCTACCGCAGCATCGAACTATTAATATAATATTGTATATGTATACATATTTGTTTAAACCTCATATTAATATTTATAGATCTATATACTATTTATATTAAATGGTAGAGAGGTAAAAATAAACACGCTATCAAATACAATACATATATTTATTTTAGCGATAATCAATTCGTATATCTTCTAGGAATGGCATGAATATATAATTGGAATTTTTCTCATAATCTTCAAGCAAAAATGACCAAGATGTGAAAGGAACAGCTGACGACCAACACTTCGCATTTTCTTGAGAATCATCGTTTTAGCATCCAACTACCATCGCTCAATTGCCCGCCGAGTGTGTGTTCCTGAGGGCGGTGCATGGTACACCGCCACACTGCACTTGGGTAGACAATATAGTGTGGTAGACCTCACGCTATTATAGCACCGTAAAGTTTCTCAAAAAAATGTGCAACGGTCTTGGTTTTATGAACAACATAACAGAGAACCTGTGTATTATTTATGAGGTTATAAACACTTTAAAAATGTTGTTTTAATACTATAATGATGAAAACAGTTTTAAAATGTTCATTCTTTCATTGTCACTTATATTACTAAAAACAAAACTAAAATATTTTATACTTACAATCATTCCTTGGGCACCAGTTTCGCCAGGAGCACCTTTAGGTCCTGGTGGTCCCTAACAAAACAAAAGAAAATAAAAGATAAGTTGGTAAAAATACAAAAACAGTATTGATCAAAATGCAGGGGTTGCATAAGTATACGGCAATGGAAAACTAAAACGTATTACTACAAATAGAATCACTATTATAATAGATAGATAGATAGATAGATAGATAGATAGATAGATAGATAGATAGATAGATAGGTGTGAACAGATAAAGGTGAGATAGATAGATAGATAGATAGATAGATAGATAGATAGATAGATAGATAGATAGATAGGTGTGAACAGATAAAGGTGAGATAGATAGATAGATAGATAGATAGATAGATAGATAGATAGATACAGTACCATGCAAAAGTATTAGAACAAGAACTATTTTATCTTTTATGGGGCATCAAAATAAAGTTTAAAATCACCCCTGTCCTAACACTTTTGCAAACTACCGGCAGTGTGCAAAAGTATTAGGACAGAGGTGGTTTTCCTAAAAACCTCACTAAAATTTAAATAAAGGGTGAAAAGCCAAGTAAATTGCTAATAAATATTGATTATTTAAAACTCAGTGTAAAAGAAATATATTAAAAAGAAGTTATATTTAATTTTTCCTATTTTCCATTAAACAAGTTGTTTTGAAACTACTCTCCTTGAACATCTATGGGATATTTTGAATAAAAAAAAGTTGACAAATCTACTGTTACTTTGCAAGACACACTTTGGGAACAAATACAAGCTGTTTGACAGGAGATACCATTAGATACATGGAAGAAGCTTGTGATGTCAATGCCTGACAGAATGAAGGCGGTGATCAAAGCAAAAGGCTATTATACTAAATATTAAATTCATTTTGTAACGAGTATTTCTTCTTGTTAAAGCATTTGTTGAGTAAATCAAATAAAAATATTTTAATTAAATTGTTTAGTTTCTGTCAATATGCCTCATAAAAGATAAAATAGTTCTTGTCCTAATACTTTTGCACACTACTGTATATATATACTGGTGCGATTGGTAAATTGTCACAATTATTTTATTATTTCAAAGCAAAAGGCTTTTATACTAAAGATTAAATTTATTTTGTAGCAAGTATTTTTTCTTGTTAAAGCATTTGTTGATTAAATCAAATAAAATTACTTTAATTAAATTGTTTATTTTCTGTCAATATGCCTCATAAAAGATAAAATAGTTCTTGTTCTAATACTTTTGCACAGTACTATATATATATATATATATATATATATATATATATATATATATATATAGTACTGTGCAAAAGTATTAGAACAAGAACTATTTTATCTTTATATATTATAAATTATATTATATATAATTATTATATATATTATATTTTTAGAACTATTTTATCTTTATATATTATAAATTATATTTTAGAATAATTTTTCTATATATATATAGAAAAATATGTACATGTTCTAAAATATAATTTATAATAAATATTCACACCTTTATATATTATATATCGAGAGAAATTAATGTTTTGGACGTTGTAAGAATTCTTTCTTCGTTCTGTATTCACACGGATATATATATATATATATATATATATATATATATATATATATATTATTCCCCTCGTTATTTTGTTTGTTTATTTATTGTTAAATTTTGTACGCATGTGTTTATGCTTATGTCTAAATGGTACATGAACGTGTAAGTCACTTACGCACAACGCCGGGGTACCCATATACATTAGATATGTGCACGTAGGGTTACACGCATGCAGTGTGTGACAGGTATTCTTTTATAATATTGGTTAATAGATAATTTATTTGCTTACTCTCTCTCCATCAGATCCAGCGGGGCCGGGAGGTCCTACTGGACCAGCAGCTCCGATAGGTCCGGGCTCACCACGGTTTCCAGGGTATCCGCGCTCGCCCTGAAATAAAAAGAAAACGTTACGAATTATATGAATGAAGAAATAATGATTTTAAAAAATTGTTTCAACATTTCAGTATTTTTTAAGAAAACGAGGTTCAAGACATCATTAAGAAATCGATTTTGAATTGATAATTATTCATAGGAAGTCGTAAATATACTCACACGAATTCCGACATGGCCATCAGGTCCGGTAGATCCGGGTGGTCCAGCCTCACCGGGTTTGCCGGGTTCTCCGGGTGGTCCGGCCAAACCAGGGAATCCCTGAAGAAAAAAGTTTAAAATCACATTATCTTTTGGTCTAGCAGATTGTCGGTCAAGATACTAAAATCACACAAGTGAGAAATTTTAAAACCTGGGAAGTATTCAGACAGGGGAAGGGAAGTGCGATACTGAGATCCGAATGTGCATTGGCATGGACATGGACGTATTTCAAAAGTTAAGCAGAGTATTGAAAGACAGGAACATTTCATTGGAAACAAAGAGAAGAGTACTGAACTGTTATGTGATATCTGTCCTCCTATATGGCAGCAAATGCTGGACAATCTCCTCAAAGATGAAGGAGAGACCCGAAGTAACAGAAATGGGGTTCTACAGAAGGATGCTGAGGATATAGACCGAACCTGTTAGCAACGAAGAGGTTTCGTAGAGGATGCAAACAAAAAAGAAACTTGGCATCAGGAAGAGACAACTGAGATTTCTGGGACACGCAAGGAGAAAGCAGGGCTTGGAGAATCTAATACTCACCGGACGGAATAGAGAGAAAGAGAGACAGGGGAAAACAGCGCGAAACATATTTAATGGCCTTGAACAAGTGGATGGCAGAGCGTGGTCTGGGAGAGATACCAGGAGGAAAAATGTTAAGAGTGACAATAGATAGGGGCAAGTGAGAGTCTGTGGTCTCTTACGTCCTGAAAGGACATGGCACATAAAGAAGAAAAGATGATAGCGCCCATCTCCTCTCCAAGTAATAAGGATCAAACTGTTGTACCTTTTTATTTAACAGGGTATAGACTTTTGCACCTTTTCAAATATGTGTTAATACCTTATACTTTAACAAGAAATATGAAAGTATCAGTAAATATCGATTTGTCACCATGAGTCAGGCTTCTACTATTTCCGAACCCCCTGACAGGGACCAAGTCTGATTGGAATATGTGATAAAGATAATATAAAATATTTACCTGTCGGCCAACGGGTCCAACATTACCGGGTGCTCCTCTCTCTCCTGGTTCACCCTGAATTAAACGAAAAATAACAATCAATATTAATTTTGATAGATAGATAGATAGATAGATAGATAGATAGATAGATAGATAGATAGATAGATAGATGTGCGTAGCGAAAATATGTGCCCGAGAATATGTAGTGGGTTTGCAAACTATGCCACATACCTCAGGTCCGGGAGCTCCAATTACACCACGAGCTCCTGTTGGTCCTCGATCTCCGGGAAGACCGACTGCTCCAATTTCACCATCTTTGCCGGCCTTTCCTGGTGGTCCCTGCAAACGGAGAGAAAATATCACTATCATATCGATCGAGCATTACAGAGAATCAGATTTATTTTTCTAAAAAGATCTTTATTTTTTATCAATCAGTCATTTCAATCACTCTATTAATGTCTATCAGTCAATCCAATCACTCATTCCAATCATTCTGTTAATTTGTTATATATCGACAAACAACAAACACGCATATATATAAAAATATAAAGTTATATTTTTATTAATGACGATGAACCGTGTAGCATAGGGAACAGAGAATTGAGAGAGCGCGCTTCTAATGGGTTGACGGGAGTGTAGTCTTATCTGTTGTGTCTCTCTCTTCACCGGCCGATCTCTGTTGCTCCTCTACTGGCGAATCCGTGTGCCGAGGTCTTTTTATAATCTTCCAGAACCGGGACTTTTTCTTCCGGTTTTGCCTCGCCCACGCACGCCCACGTAATTCTCAGAGACACATGTTCTGTTTGCCTCTGTAGTTATTTCCGCTGCTGCTGGAAACAAGGTCAAACGACATCCGTTCCTTTCAACGACCGGAAACACCCTCGCTTGCATCAGCCTTCCTCGGGTGGGGCCAGATTGTTATATTACAAATTTATGTCAATCATTCTAATCATTATATCTATGTAAGTCAGTAATTCCAATCAATAATTCCACTAAAATATAACTTCAGTTTCACCAGTTCAAATCTTTACAGCTCCTAAATCTTAGATACAGACTCCTGCGTGGATACTTCCCTGAAGACTGCAATCCATTGCTGAAGATGCTGGAAAAGTTGTCGAGTCATTCTATAGATCCAGGAAGTAAATGCCTCTTTATGTTATTCCTCATTTTTATAACATGCAAATCTATATCAATAAAAGTGACGGGTGTAGACGTTGTGGAAGTCTTTGTTTGTTTGATAGATTCGACTTAGCGTCTGCAAAATGCAGACTAGATCGACGGAAGTTGCGCTCAGATGTAGATCAAAATTTTACAACGCTAACGACACTTTATATTATCTATATATGTTGCCCCTCCCTCTCTCACCCTAATCCAATAGAGACATTCTACATTGTTATTTATATGTATAAAAGTGACGAGAGTGAACGTTGTGTAAGTATTTATTTTGTAAATTCATCGTATGGTTTTTATTCTTATTATTCCTTAAAACTAACCGAGTGAAACTGGCTAAACTGCTAGCTAAACCTAAAATGGAGTATTGTTGCCAAATATGGACTGGAGATACTTAAGACACATTTTCTAGCTTTAATAGTACTCAAAATCATTTACGCTGTCTTGTGGATGAAGATTTACTCTCCAATCTGTAAGGCCTTTCCCACAACCGCAACAACCCTATCGCTATTTCCATAGCAAAATATTCAGATAAGTGCCAGTTCAGACCTTTCGAGCTCGGACACACCATGCTAGTTCCACGGAATCAAATCATCCTCATTTTCTCCATATCCAAAATATAAGAAGAAAGTTCCCAATAACTGTTATTATTTTACAGACTCCCGCGTGATGCTTTCCTGAACACTAAAATCTTAAGCTCTTCATGTCACGAGTTAATTGTTATCCATCCTCCGTATCCTTATAACCGTTTTTATAATCTACTATTTTTTGTACATATCATACACCTCATTCATTGTCATGGTGCCCTTCTACGAGGAATGGACTCTTCCTCTTATATATAGTTATCTGCGTGACTTCCGGAGAGAAGTCAACTCGATCAGTTGACTGCCTTGCGCACTGTCGAACTCTCTGCCTTCGGGCGGAGAGTATTAACCTAGTCAAGGCTCCGCCGAAGGGTAGAGTCTCGTCTTCGGAACATTAGACAGAAATTTTTGGCAGGGCTATATGGCTAGGATAACCCACATTAAAAAGGCCTTATGCCATATCTTGCCTTAGTTGGAAGGTAACTAAATACTGCAGTTAGCGATGGCAGTTAACGAGAGCAGTTAACGAAGATAGTTGACAGCAGTTATCGAAGGCAGTTAAAGAAGGCAGTTAATGGAAGCAGTTAACGGTAGTTGGCCACATCCCACTGGTCAGGCAATAAGCAGCGTAATAATACCTTCGGACTTACTTATTACTAGTTACTTATTATTAACACTTCCTTTGAATATCTTGTTTCTTGTTATACTAATATACTGTTTTGAACCTACCTTCTTGTTCCGTGTCTTACTTCCGGCACAAACCGGTCACTACAACTTTGCAGCGAAGTTTTGCCACAACTCCACGACAAATTTCTGACGAAGATCCACAACATTCATCATAAGCATTTTAATAGTAAATACTAACTTAAATATCTTTCGAGTGTTCCATTGGGTTAATTTTATTACAAAATATCTCTCACCCAAATATAGCCTAATGACAAAAATATTTTCAATTTTATTTTTATATATTTTTTATATGGCCGAGAACATTTCACCCCCACCACCCGCCGTATATGGGGAGAATATTACTTACAATTTCTCCTTTGTTGCCAGGGCTTCCTTGAGGTCCTGGAAGTCCCTGAATACCAGGTGGTCCCATCTCTCCAGGATTTCCGTCATTTCCAGGTTGTCCCTGAAAGCCAAAAAAAAAAGAAAGTTATATAAACAGTTTACATCATTTCATAAATTAATATATACAGTTCCATCTTTCAAAATACTATTGCTTAAAGTTCATTTTCCGTTACTAACTTTTTGCTAGTTCATCTTATTCATCTATAAAAAATATTTCTATACTTGTATACAATTTTTAAACATAACTTAAAGACAGACGTACTGTCGAAATATTGTCGAACAGTGTCTCGTCTATAATTGCGTTCTTATCTTTGTGTTGAAAAATACTGGAAATTACGCCAATCATTTTGTATTTATTATTATTATTATTATTATTATTATTATTATATACTTACGGGTGGTCCGGATGGTCCTGATCGTCCGTCGGGTCCAGGAGATCCTGGAATTCCCTTCAAAGAGAAAAGAATAAAAATGAATTGAGAAAAGATCAAGTTTTGGAAAAAAACAAATTTCATTGTTGGATATGATAGATATGAACTAAGATAGATAGATAGATAGATAGATAGATAGATAGATAGATAGATAGATAGATAGATAGATAGATAATGAACAGACCGAGATAGATAGATAGATAGATAGATAGATAGATAGATAGATAGATAATGAACAGACCGAGATAGATAGATAGATAGATAGATAGATAGATAGATAGATAGATAGATAGATAGATAGATAGATAGATTGACGTTTTTGTTTCTGATTTTGGTTTTTTTTGGGGGGGGGGTTTTTTTTTTTGTGTTCTACATATTTTTTATATATTTCGCTGATTATCCGGCGTTATCAGAATAAATAATTTAATTTAAAAATTAATGAATTTAGCTATTTTTTTACTCGCTTCAGAATTCATATTTTTCTCTCATATGATTTAAGTATCCAGTATTGGTTTATTACTGTTTTAGTAAGCAAGGAAATATATTGAAATAGCACGGTTTTATATAAATTGAAGGGTCGTATATTAATTGTGTTTAATTGTTTTTTTTATGTACATATATAAGTCAAATACTTACCCTTGGTCCTTGGGCTCCGGGAGGTCCGGGGCGTCCATTTTCACCCTAAAAAAGATACAAAATGACTGTGTCATTCTGACATAACTGTGTTAATTAATATGTTCGTTGTATGGTCTAAAACATAATGTTAATGAAAAATATGCAAACAATCCCGAATATATCTTAAAATTGATATTATGTTCTAATTTTAATAATTAATAATAAAGTTATTTATTATTATATGCAGGCAGTGTAAGAATATCGGAGCAGAAAATGAAATCGTTGATAGGTTTAGAACTTTGTGTCGCTTTTACAGAAAAGACCTATTTCTTGGTTAAATGTGTATTTCACGTTATAATGTAAGATTTAACTTCTCTCTTTTCATTATCAGCCATTATATTTTTATCTGAAAAACAGTAATGGGTCGCCATTTTGTTTTTAGATTTTTTTAAAAATACTTTTGATTTGAATGTTCAAGGTAAGATTTTTTATTTGAATGTTCGATGAAGATTTCTTTCTTCGTTATTATTTTGAAAAAATGGTTAAGGACTTTGTATCACCTTTACTGAAGATTTGCACTTCTTGGTAAAATGCTTATTTCACGTTATAATGTAAGTTTTAATTAATAGTTTTTATCAGCCGTTATATTTTGATCTGAAAAGCGGAAATGGGTCGCCTTTTTTTATAGATTTTTTTTAACTTTTAATTTTAATATTCAAGGTAAGAAAATGAAGTTCTAGTCTTAATTTATGTAAATTTTTGGTCGGGGCCTGACAGATAAACGTTTTATTCCGATCGTGTTGATAATTTCATTTTACTATTTATTCTTTTAAATTTATCAACACTTTTTTAATCATTTCACCTCAAGCAAATCAATAAAACCAGTAATACTCGGTGGGGGGGGGGGGGTATTGAGTGTGAGATAATATAAGAAAACATTATTACATATTGATTAATAAACAGTAAACGATTCTCTTTGATGAAAGTTAATCGAAAAAATGGCTGCTTAAGATAACTTAAGATATTACCTTTGCTTTTGTTTTCAAAGTAATTTTCAATATGATTCACTTCTTCATGCACTAATTATAATAACTGCTTATATGATAAACTCACAGAAACTACATCATCGCCGTTGAATTTCCAAGCAATATCAAATATTGCCATTAAGATTTAAGAGTACTTACAGAAGCGCCAGTGTCTCCTCTGTTTCCACGTGGTCCACGTTCTCCATCGGCTCCCTTTGGTCCTGGGAGTCCATCAGCACCGGGAAGTCCACGCTCTCCGGGAGCACCCTAAAATGACGGAAATTTTTTTCAAACGATTTCTCAATGAATAAGATCACAAAATTAAAATTCTGCAACATAACAAAGAAAACCAGATTTAAGTTACATCTGGAATTCAAATATAGAAATATTTATTGTCTATACGTGTCAAAAAACATGGGTATCGCAGATTTGACAACTATATTAGTACAACCATATAAATGTGAACAGATAGTTAATATTTTAAGTAATTACTGAAAATATCAGGTTAACCACTAACGCCTTAATCTCTAGGTAATCACGACCCTTTTTGTAATTAACTGAATTTTGATCCAGTGTTTTTTGTTTATTTTTTTGTTTTGTTTTCATTTGCTTTTTGTTTTGTTATTTTTGTTCTGTTTTTTGCTATAAACGTTATATTACTGAATAAGGATATGACATTAATCTCCACTAGGAAGAAGAAAGGCTTATTAAAGAAAATTTAACAATCGGCAGTCATTGAACATGTCCATTCTATAAGAAATCATTTTTTAGACAGAGGTGATTTAACCGTTGGACCACAGATGCCTCAAGCAAGGTTCAATTACACACACACACACACACACACACACACACACACACACACACACACACACACACACACACACACAAATATATATATATAAATTTTCAATTCAATTATCTTTATTGTTAATAGCTTAAATGTTCTATGTTTACTGTGTGTTATTATTTACTCTTTGATAATGGCTTATGTGAGCCGAAAGCTTAGACCCGATAAAAAATTCAACAAATACTGTGATTTTTTGTTGTCTTTTAACGACATCACCATCACGTATATCAGACGGTATGAACGGATCCTACACAAAATTAATAGACAAAACTTGTCTATATTATTCAATGAAACCTGCATTAATGAAAAAATGCTGCCAAAATACACACAATATATATATATATATACACACACACACGAAACAATAATTTAAGAAATAAATGGATTTAATCAAACATACTTATTACTATTTCTATAGATAGATAGATAGATAGATAGATAGATAGATAGATAGATAGATGAACAGACAAAGGTTAGAAAAAATGCTCCACTTACACGATCTCCAGCGGCTCCTGGTGGTCCTGGGGGCCCAATTCCACCGCGTTGTCCCTAAAAATATAAAGAAAAGAAAAATATGTCACTACAAATAAATACATTAATTTACATAAGTTGATTTACTTTTATTGCTTGACTCTCATGCGTCAAAAAGTTTTGCGTCGTTTGCGCTCATTCTCCAGGTTCTATCAGGCAAAAAATATCAAAATACTTAGAAAATCTGTAGGCCTGTGAAATTCAATTTTCTATTTAAGGGTTTGATCATGTCAGTAATCGAATAAAACTTCCTTGTTGCTCACAAGCTCCGGCTATGTTATTTCCAGCATCTTTTCTTTTCTTTTTTTTTCTTTTTTTTTTTTTTTTTTTTTGTTGAATTACATTATTGTTGTTTCTCAAGTCTCCTCTTCATCAATTATTAAATTGTCTAGCATTGATTGCCATATTCCCGTCCGAAACAATCCTGCACATATACAAATCTACCATTCGCCAGTGCATTGAACATTGCTGTTATATCTGGTCGGGTGCTCCTGCTATCCACCCAGGTGTCCTTGACAAAATCAAACTGAGAAACTGTAATGTGATCGATCCCGACTTGGCAGCTAGGATGCAGTCGCTTTCTCACCGACGCAGTGTGGCTTCCCTGTGTCTCTTCTACAAATACTTTCACAGCTTCTGCTCCGATGAACTTAGATCATTGGTACCCCTTATATATGAATTTCCTCGAGCCACAAGATTAGCAACTAGGTCCCACCCTTTTACTGTGAAACTAATAAAATGTAAACAAATTCTACTCCAGCAGCTTCTTTACTCGCACTTCCCGACTGTGGAATTCCCTTCCGTTTACTTGCTTTCCTGACAGCTACAATCTCCAAGAATACAAATGTAAAGTCAATAGTCACCTCCTGTCTCTTATGCATCTTTTCTCTGTCCACCCCACTCATCAGTATTCTCTTCCTTCTCATACTCTCTTCCTGACACTCTCTGTAACCTGTCTCTCTTTCTCATAACATTCTTCCCATGTAACCCCCTGCACAACAGTGGCAGTAAAATGCCTTGCTTGGAGCACACAATTATAAAAAAAAAAAGGATTTCGGCTCTCTCTTCTTCGTTTCTAACGAAACTTTCTTGCTTTTTTGCTTTGTATAGGGAAAGCATCTTTTGCTCTTCCCTGTACAACATCGGATTTTCTGTCATCTGTTAAAAACACTTCCTGGATAGTAACATTTTTATAATTGCTTAAGAGCTACTATATATAACTAACAACCATTTGAAGTTAAAATCACCCTCGAACAGACTAGACTTGGAGAATATTGAAGAATTCCCATATCTAACAGTCAGCTTTTTTTTTTCTTTTTCGCAAGTATAAAAGTTTTGCTTATGACTATCGTCTCTGTTATTTTTCATAAATCAAACAAAGGCTGCCAAACAAAAAATGAAATACTCACTCGTTTTCCTTCGGCTCCCTGGGGACCGGGTGAACCGCGGTCGCCATCGGGTCCTCTCATTCCCTTAGCACCGTTTGGTCCTTTGTAACCCTGAGTACCTGGGTCACCCTAAAACCGAAGAAAGTTATATTTTTTAAAAAAGATGTTCATTCATGAGTGTTAATCGTTATTATTAATAGTTTTAGTGTTTATGATAGGAATCGATCTATCATGTATTATTCATTTTGTTATCATGAAGAGAAGATATGAGTTGAGTAATTCATATATTCATAAATGTACCGATGATAACATTAGATCCTCTTTAATGAATGAATGAGTTAATAACTTTCTTGATAGATAGATAGATAGATAGATAGATAGATAGATAGATAGATAGATAGATAAGATAATGAACAGACCGAGATAGATAGATAGATAGATAGATAGATAGATAATGAACAGACCGAGATAGATAGATAGATAGATAGATAGATAGATAGATAGATAGATAGATAGATAGATAGATAGATATGAACAGAATGGATTAGATAGATAGATAGATAGATAGATAGATAGATAGATAGATAGATAGATAATGAACAGACCGAGATAGATAGATAGATAGATAGATAGATAGATAGATAGATAGATAGATAGGAAGGAAGGAAGGAAGGAAGGAAGGAAGGAAGGAAGGAAGGAATAAACTGATAGATAGATAGATAGATAGATAGATAGATAGATAGATAGATAGATAGATAGATGAAACAATAAGATATTTATGGTGTTTTAAAAAGCTTCTTTAGTTTTACTCTTTTGCTTTATTGTACAGATGAATAGATAATGCAACAAATCTCATTTTAATCATTTTGACATGTGTATACATACCCTTGCTCCTTTAGGCCCAGTCTTTCCAGGGCTACCATCGGGTCCAGCACCTCCTCTAGGTCCAGGGAAACCAGGTGGGCCAGTCAATCCTGAGTCACCCTAAAGCACAAACAAAATGGTCCTTATAAACAGGTAAAACCTTTTACAAATAAAGTGCTTACTCGTACGGGAGAGATCTTTAACATTGATTATAATCTATATGAGGTTTTCTTTCATTTTTATCCTAATTTAAACACACAAAACCTTGCAAGGGATTTAGCACAACTTTTTTGGCTGACTTTGGATATTTTAATTTCGGGCATATATCACAGAAAAAGAATCTAATATTGTGATAAATCACTTAGAAAGATGATGAAACAGACTATGGTAGAAAGGTACGAATTTGGACACTTAGATAAATTCTATCAAAATAGCGGTGAGCCAAAAATTAGCAAGACAAACACATATACATATATATGCCAAACCCCATACGGTTTACATATAGTTATGTTTGTGTGAGCCCCGACAAATTTTCCTCCCAACTTTCTTCCCACTTTCACAAAAATATACCAATATATGCAGCCCTACATATATCCAATATTTTTTTTAAATTAATCAGTTTGTCTGATGATCGCAAGAGCGTGAAACCCAGGGTCACAAATTCATACCTATATATATATATATATATATATATATATATATATATATATATATATATGTTTCTAAATGTTTGTTGCTAAATAAAATCATTACATTTGGCTTGATAAAGAGACGAAACCTGTCAGCTAAGGTAGGTTTTTCTTTCGTCGTTATTCATATATATATATGTGTGTGTGTGTGTGTGTGTGTGTGTGTGTGTGTGTGTGTGTGTGTGTGTGTGTGTGTGTGTGTGTGAATTGGAATCACATATCAATTACCGATGAGAATCCGATAGAATGATAGGATGAGGAACAAATAAGAAACGTTTATAAATTTAACATGTTTCGATTTTATTTAAGCTTCATCGGAAAATTATATATGAAGAAGTAAAGAAAATATTGGTACGTATATTTTTGTGTTATTTGTTTTCCATATTTAAGCAGACCTCAGGTTTATCTGTCCTGTCAAGAAGTATAATTCATATGTGAATATGTATTGTAATTCTTGTCTGTTTATGCGAGATTCGGATGATGATGCCTATTCGTTTTTGCGTGTGTGTACATCTAGTAGTTACTTTCATCTATGCTTCCTGACTGTATGTTGATTTGTGTAGGATTTGTTAGAGATTGAAACAATTTAAGTGACACATTTTGTGGTTGTAGATAGAAATATCTTAGACACTTTGAGTACGGATTTTATAAAAGTCGGTGATATAATAAAGTATGTTTGACGTCTGTTGATAGATGAGAAAATATTTATCAGGATTAATTATTTCCGATGTAATTAATTATGTTTGTTTTTTTTTCTAATTAAGGTGCCATTTATCAAAGTTATTACCTGTTTTGTCTCTGTGTGTTACGAGCGAGTTTAAAGGGTTATCCCAAAGCACATCGCTCTTATGTTCCCAAAAGCGGACTTTTAAATTTCCAGATGTTTCACCAAAATATTTCTTCCTACACTACAGGCAGTTTTTTTTTTAATCCCAACATTTAATGTTGGACTGGATTTATTGTCTAGTACGTTACTAGATAATAATGTTTTTAAGCGTTGCTTCGAAATAATGAACGAATTTAAAATATTAAAACTACTTACACGTGCACCTTTCTCTCCAGGGGGTCCATCAAGTCCACGAGGTCCAGGAGCTCCGGCTTCACCAGAAGAACCAGGGACACCATTCTCTCCACGAGGTCCTTGGGGTCCGACACCACCCTTAGGTCCACTGGCGCCAGCTTCTCCCTTAAGAAAAAAATGGGCAATAATTAATTAACTCTAACCAACCAGATATTAGTTTTTCAAATGTTATCTAAAAATCCTAAATAAACGATTCTCATTATTCTATGTTTGAACGAATATCTTCATCATTCTTATTGTGATTCCCACTTTAGCCAATTAATTCTCAATTATTCTTATTATACTTAGTATTGTTTAGTATGGAATAATGCCATTATTCTGTTAATTATTTAGATATTAATATCGTCACTTTTGTTGCTTGATCTTTATTTAGCAATATTTTCATTTCTAAAGAAATTATTTAGACTTTAGTATTTTTGTCGCATACATGTTAGAAACCACTTCTGAATTATTTTAAGCTCCATCAAGGATTTTAGAAGTGAAAATATTTAAGAATTTATAATTTAAAAATTAACCAAATAGATAATGAACTCTTACCTTTGGTCCAGGGGTACCAGGGAAACCTGGGGGTCCAGCTTTTCCTACGCTACCTGTGGGTCCATTGTTACCAGGAAGACCATCTACACCACGAAGACCCTACGAAATGAATAAAAAATAAACACATAAAAATTTGTCAAAGATTAGTTTGTTTTCTTCTTAAGTTGTTGATTTTTTTATTTTGTTTCGCGGCATACCAACAGCTATAGGTTACTTAATGCCGAAATGGAAATATTTGAACGCAATTGTATAACTTCCGCTACAAACAAAATGTATTTACAGTATTTACATTATTCGAACTATTGTCCTAATCTTAGTTGCCATTTCTACGACTTTTTGGCAGTTGCACGCTCCAGCCTTCTTCACGTGCAAGGAATTACTCAACCGAACCCTTTATTACAATCACTGGGGTATATGAACTTCATGCCTTGCCTTTTCTGGTAGTCATGAGTTATCTCCCTCTAACCCTGTAAGTTACTTGTTCAACACTACTGTAGCCTGGTATCGAACTAACAACTCTTTGGATCAAGTCACAGTTGTGAGTTCAATACCCACCAGCATTCATATTTAGGGTTATTATTGCAATATTTTGTTAAAGTTAAGCTCAAATATTTAACGATGCAAGAGGGGATTTTTTACGGATATTTAATTGTTGTCATGAGCTTATTTAATCATTAAGTTATTATTATTATTATTATTATTATTATTATTATTATTATTATTCCATTTCATCTCAACTTCAAAGATGGTCATTTGAACATCAAGTTGCCATCCGCAACCTCAGATATTTAGTCTCAGAAACATCGCTGTAGTGAAAAGATCGACTTTTCGTAGATTTGTGAAATAGACGTTTCAAATGATTTTATGAAACTTATTATGAAATTTCATCAGCTGAAGTTCTCTTCATTTGACAAATTTAAAAGTGCTATATTGTGTATTTAACACGCTTATTTACTTACTGTTGAACCGGGAGATCCAGCTCTTCCTCTCTCTCCTGGGGCACCACGGCTTCCGGGTTGACCGTGTACTCCAACGGGTCCCATATCGCCCATTGCTCCCTAAGTTAGAATAAAACAAAAACAAATAAGCCACTGTGAAATATGAAATAAGTTATAAACATATGATAATAAATGTCCGTACTTTTTAAACAGAAAACACTTGACTATGCAATAACGAAACTAAGTGGTTATTATTTTTGATAGAAAACTCTTGACTTCAATGATGAGACGAAATGTTTTATTATTTTCAATAGACAACTCCTTGACCAGGCAATAACGAGACTAATTTGTTATTCTTTTAACACTGGTTAATTACCAATCAACGCTGGGCACAGAAAATATTTTCTAACCAATTATTTGCGTAGTCTTCTCTGAGATTCTCTTTACTAATTAATAAATAAATAAATAAATAAATAACAGCCCCGAAATTGAGTTATCAACTAGTTCCTTAAACTGCTTACAATCACACATTTTGACAGTCGTTTCTCACTTGACTCATAGATGCCTTTATCGGGCTTTTGCGTTCACTTTCTCTCACTTTCATCGACCAAGTAAAACGTGTCTGATATGTAACTGCTCTTTTTAAACTTTCAACAAGCTCTAACTTACTATAATTCTCAAATTATGAATTAATCAAAATAAAACGGCTTAATTTATCAAATTTACATTCGATGAGAGTTCGAAAACAGTTTCAAAAATGTATAAAACAGGAGCCGTTTATGAGTGACATACAGTAAACTGGAGACACGTTAAAAATAATTGAATGCTATTCACTTTTTTCTGCAGCAAACGAATATGTGAATGCAAGTTCATTAAGCAACTTATGAAGTCAGTATTGTTTCTATTTAAGATAGAAAATCAACAATAACACTCTATATTGATTTTTCTTACCTTGGGTCCATCAATACCCTGTTGGCCAGGCTTACCAGTGAAACCGGCAAATCCCTGTAAAATTCAGAAAAAAAGAAAACTGTTAACTTTGATTAACAAATTGTTGAATTACTTATAAGATAAAAATTAGAATTGATTGGTCAATATGAAAATGGCGATTTTCTAAGCGCATCTTAGATGTGGCACAAGACCGAAAGTATAGAGAACGAGTGAGGATTAGACTAACTATTCAACTGTAATGATTCTAAGACAAACTTGCCATTTACCGGAATCTTCAAGCCACAGAAAGACGCAATGTTGCGTATGCGAACTGAAGAGTCGTTGACTGATCAATACACTGGACGTAGAAAATAATGTCCCATTACGATGACTTAATGACATTATATGACCTGCTGGCATATATGATCCCCGTTTTTATTAATTCCACCTTAAGGCGGAGGTATTGTATTCGGTCGCGTTTGCATGTTTGTTTGTTTGTTTGTCAATACATCTCAAGACCCGCTGGATGAATTAAAATGAAACACTCAGGGATGATGATCTCATGACTGGCATAAACCGAATAAATTTTGGGTTCGATCTGGTACGGCATAAAGTTTTGGGGTTATTTTTCCGTTTTTTTTTTTTTTTTACTAATATTTCTAATAATAGTACGTTTCACATGCCAAATACTGAAATACCTCCTCCAAGATTGCTTTACATCATTCAGTCAGTTAAGTGCCATACGTGATACACGCTTTGGGCGAGCTTGTCTCTTTCTTCTGGGCAGAAGATTATCCCACAATAGGTTGCCATTTCTTTCTGCGGTAGACTGGTTGCCGACCAAAGCTATAGAACCCAATCTGTCCTATTATTTAACCCATAACTGGAGGGAAGAGAAGGATTAATACTTTTCCCAAGGGTATTTGTGCGTAAGTAAGGGCAAGGAATTCAACTGGAATTCGAACTCGGCTCCCCGATTTGTTGAGTATCATTATATTTTCTAAATAAAAAGATTTCTTTTCGCATTTAATGCTTTATAAAATAGTAAATAACAAATATCTATAAAAGGTAAATAATAAATATCGCATTATAGTTCGTCCACGTAGTCTTATAATCGTGTTACTAATCTTTCTCGGGTATGTAATGTACTAAAAAATAATAGTGTTGTCAAATAAAAAAAAACTGTTCTTTTGACAAACCAATTCAAAAATATATACATTTTTTGAGATCACGAAAGTTAACCTTTGTCAATTGACTTAACATATATCGCTTTTCACATATAAAATCCGATAGATTCTTTTTAACCTTTTGGATGTGGAGAATTAGGATCTAATCTGCATTTAAGAACAAGATACATACTCTGTGTCCCTTGGGGCCGGGAAGTCCAGGGATTCCAGGGGGACCACGTGGTCCCTACAAAAGAAAAACAAATATGAATAAATAAACAAATTCTATTTAGAAAAAAGAATATTTCTCTTCGTGTTAATCCATTATTTGATATTTATTAACATTATTAATATTATTATTAATAGTATTAATAATAATGATAATATTATATTAATATTAATATTAATAATAATATTATGATACTAATGTTGTTATTATTAATATTATTATTTATATTATTAATATTGTTATGCAAATTTATATTCTATAAAGAATACATTAGAATTTTATAATCAATTGATTGACGAGGGATATAATCTACACAGGATAGAGATAAATGAATAATTAATTTTATTTTTTACTAAAGTATACAATATGCAATTAGATAGATAGATAGATAGATAGATAGATAGATAGATAGATAGATAGATAGATAGATAGATTAAATATATAGCTTCATAAGACTAATGTCTTGTGAAGAAAAGGAACACAACTATTGAAACTGGATAGTATATACTTAAATATCCTCTGAAGAAATCAAAGAGATGAATTCACTTTATGTCTAGTAAATATCAAAAATAAATAAATAAACAAATATGTAACTTACTGGAAGACCTGGCAATCCACGACCACCAGAGTTTCCATCACGTCCATGTTCACCCTAAAAAAACAAAATTTATGTAAAATCGAAGAAAAGGCGTAAATTAAATTAAAATTGATTTTGAAATAGAGAATTCAAAAATATTTGTAGTTATATTAATTCAAGCTAAAGTAATCAGTTATACTTACATCAGGTCCTTTCAAACCAGGTGGTCCTGGTGGTCCGCGGATACCAGGTTGTCCCTAAAAATGAGTATGGTAAATAATATTAGTACAAAATGATACAAGCACGAATAAAGTGAGATAGATAGATAGATAGATAGATAGATAGATAGATAGATAGATAGATAGATAGAATACAAATTGAGATAGATAGATAGATAGATAGATAGATAGATAGATAGATAGATAGATAGATAGATAGATAGATAGATAGACTGACTTACCGGGGGTCCAGGCTCTCCCGACTCTCCAGAAATTCCTCTCATACCTTGAGGTCCCTAGAAAATATAAAAAAACAGCTTAAGATAATTGCGGACAAAAATAAAAAATAAAAGTGGGAGAGAATTAGAAGTCGATGAATGGAAATGGGTCAGATTTGGATAAAGTTTTTTGGCTTATGAGTTAAGATAAACTCAAATTAAACCTATGGATGAACGGTTTTGTGCTAAAACGCCTAACCAAGAATTAAAAAAAAAACTATTTAAAACAATTCTAATTCTTTAGTCAGTCAGTTAGTTTAGTGCCATACGCGATACACGCATGGGCGATCATGTCTCGAAAGAGACATGACTGACTGGGCAGAAGATTATCCCGCAGTAGGTTGCCATTGCTTTCTGCGGTAGACTGGTTGCCGACTAAGGCTATAGAACCCAATCTGTCCTGTTATTTAACCCATAAATGGAAGGAATAGACGGATTAATACCTTTCCCAAGGGTATTTGTGCGTAAGTGAATGCAATGAATTCAGCTAGAATTCGAACTTGGCTCCCCCATTTCTCGTTCCGAGCCGATATCCAATGCATCATTTTATCATTTTATCATTTTATTTTCCTATTATTTAAGTGTATTTTTTTTTAATTTTATTTTTAATCGATGAGGGAGAAGATGTTTTAAGAAAAAATCGATTCAAATGAACGTTTACTGTTCTATTTTTTGTCATGTGCTACAGGGTATTTCATTCGTATTCATAAGTCGCTTGCTACATCTTCCCGAAGTGACCTACGTTCTTACTGATTACTGCGAGTTCATATTGACTTTTATGTTGCCCCCTTGATTTTCTAAGCGCCGCACAAGGCCGAAAGTATAGGGTACCCAGTGAGGATCGAACTCACTACTCGGTTCTATAATCGGTTCTAACAAGACAAGCTTGTTAACCATTACACCACGTCGTCCCTTCTTCTGGTATGCAAATCAGGAAAATTACTTAATCTCCCAAAACTTTAAGGGTATTGTAGATCTTATGCTTCAGGTTCATGCACCTTCAGTTAAGTGCCATACGTGATACACGCTTGGGCGATCATGTCTCGAAAGAGACATGACTGACTGGACAAATAATTATCCCGCAGTAGGTTGCCATTGCTTTCTGCGGTAGACTGATTGCCAGCCAAGGCTATAGAACCCAATCTGTCCTGTCATTTAATCCATAACTGGAGGGAAGAGACGGATTAATACCTTTCCCATGAGTATTTACACGTAAGTGAATGCAAGGAATTTAAATAGAATTTGAACTCGGCTACCCCGATTTCTCGTTCCGAGCCGATATCCACTGCACCACAACACACATCCATGCACCTTACCGATCTTTTAAACAGGAGTAGAGGCTTATTCATTGTTTCCTGTTTATAATTGGACAGACTGGCTTTTAGAACCTTTGTTCGCTACTATAGGAGAAGGAGAATTCTGAATTCAAACCAGCCTGGAGAGGGTTGGACTGCGTCAAGCTATTTTTCCCAAGAAACACCACTGCTACTGCGGCGACAGTGCATATGTTACGATCCTAAAAGGGTTACAGGACTTGTGATCGAACATTCTATAGGTTTTTAGGACAAGAGTCGTAGCTTCAAATTTTGTGGGAAATCTAGAGCTCTCTACGTTTTTTATTTTAATGTATTGGTAGCTGTGGTTGTTGGTTCTTCTGATACTTACGGGAGGTCCTTGGGTACCGGGAGGTCCTCGAGCTCCAATAGCTCCCTAAAATAAAATAAAAAGGAGAAAGAAAACGTAAATTAACCATTAACTTAGTGAAATAGAAGCATTTGTAATATGCTACAGTAAACAATTCCTCATCTATCGCCAAAATGAAGTCTCGGATAACATATTAAAAAGATAATTTTCTGTTCTTTGAAACTTGATAAATAAAGAATAATTTGTATCATAAATCATTTTAACTCCTAGATTATTTTGAATATACAGATGAATAAAGAGTGTATTTTATAAGAAAAACTATATTTGATATTTGAATTGATTTCTATTACTCACCACTTGGGCCTGGAGGTAATTAGGTCCGTATGCGAAATTGTTACCACCAGCTTTGTCCCCATATGCTTGGGCATAGTATTGTTGAAAGGCTGTGTCGGCATTCTGGAAGAGCAACAAAAAAATAAAAAGTTAAAGAAACGGCAAAGAAGCCGTCCGGAAAAAAGAGAAAAGAAATGGTACCGATAATATTTCTGTTGAACGTTGGCAGGAAACATTATGGGATCTGTGGTAAGTAAGACATCAAATCTGAATAAATGTGGCGGTAGTTATCAGATTGTATTTTTTTATATATAAATTTAAATCGATATTGCAGTCCAACAAGTGTGATACAAATATAATCAGGAGACCTTAAAAATAATATAGCTATTAAACTGGTTCTAAAACACGAATTTCATGAAAACGTAAACTCTTTTCTTATATATCAATCTGTTCAACTCTCAACTCTCTGTTACATAATTTACATCTATCTATCTATCTATCTATCTATCTATCTATCTATCTATCTATCTATCTATCTATCTCAGTCTATTTTTTATCTACCTCAGACTATTTTTATCTATCTATCTAGCTAGCTAGCTAGCTATTTTCCCATTTTTGTCTTCTTTCATGTAAACTTCCGGGTATAAATTTCTTTTTAAGTAAACTTTCCGGTAAATGAATTTGGTACTGTATTTGCATAATAAATGAATTTTGCGGCGGAAGAAGTGAGGTTTTTCCTCGTTGAAATGGCCATACGGCATATACAATTTTCGTAGTTTTATTTGAAAATATACATATTTAGGTCTGCAAATAGAGAACTATTTACATTGAGCCCTCTATCAGGATCATTTTTAAAATATAAATAAGATTAATATTAATAGGATCTGTTTTGGGGTTTTACCTACATGCTTTTATATATATATATATCAGTCTATTTTTATCTATCTATCTATCTATCTATCTATCTATCTATCTATCTATCCTCTGTTTCTATCTATATCTAAGTCTATTTTTGTCTATCTATCTATCTATCTATCTATCTATCTATCTATCTATCTATCCTTACTCCGTTTTTATCTATATCAAAATCTATCTATCTATCTATCTATCTATCTATCTATCTATCTCAGTATGTTCATATACATATAGCTATCTATGTATAAATGTGTGTGTGTGTGTGTGTGTGTGTGTGTGTGTGTGTGTGTGTGTGTGTGTGTGTGTGTGTGATAAAATATAGCTTTCATTATGCTATATTCATGGGTTAAAGTACTCTATATCAGGGATAGAGTGTATGTAAATATAAAAATGGACATTGAGGTCAACATCGAACGGCGACAGTCTCATGCTTATACATAATTGTCAGGCATATTGACATATACCTACCGCCATGGCCTTACAACTGTCGCCTCTGGGTGTTGATATCAGCGTCCACTTTAACCATTCTATCTATTCCAGTCAGTTTCTACTTATTTCTTTATAATTATCTCATTTTGTTCACAATTTATTTCTATCGCAAGCTACTTTTATCTGTCTTTTTGTCTTTGCTTATCTTAGCCAGGCCTATTGGGAAGACGGTTGCTTCACAGCTGAAAACCGCCAGTCTTCATTCAGTGTTGATTTCTATATCCACAACGTTTATATTTTCACACGTTCATCCTCCGATATTGAGCACATTTTCCCACCCATAAATATAACACATTTTAAACAACATAAAAAATTCCCCTACCTAAGATGCCTCATTTCACCAGACGCCAAGACCAAGAAATAATTTACCAACAAGTTGAGTAAAACAAACCGTACACACGGCAGATTATATAAACGAGTCTGTGACAACAAACGCCCGGATATAAGATCACTATATCTAGAATCTTTGTAAAAAAAAAAAAAATGGAATTTGGCTCCTGAAAGAAACATTTCCGCATGGCCAATTGTATGTTACATGCTCAAGGGTAAAAAAATTCTAAGAATTTATTATCAGCTGTTAAAAATGAAAGAGGTAATTTTATTTTTTTTTTATTGTTTACCCCAAAGTCCTATGAAATTAAATTAAATTAAAGAAATTACTAAACCCCAAGTAGGATTTTTTGTCAGAATATTTTTCCAAACAAATCTATTTATTCAATTTTTTTCGATCTGCAAAATTGAACAAAACATAAAGTTTGTAAAATTTAAAAACAATTTAATGATTAAAATAATAAATACTTATTTGATAAAAATGCAATATTGTGTTTTGTATATATTTTCTTTAAGTTTATATACACACTACCGGCCATAATTATTAGGCCACCTCAGTGTTTAAAAAAACGATATACTTTATACTATTTTTTAGTGTTTATTGCCAAGTGAATAATTGTAAATGAAAATAGAATGGTTCTTTTGTTAATACTGCACAATAACATGTGCATCAAATGAATTCATAAATATTTAATAATTACTTACATTGCAGTTTCATCAATGAAAGAATGAAGAAAATTTACGGTGATTCGAACGAGTTCATCTTTGCTTTGTAAAATTTTGCAAAGTAATAATAACAAAAGAACCATTCTGTTTTCATTTAGAATTATCCACTTGGCAATAAATACTAAAAATAGTAGGAAATATATCATTTCTTTTAAAACACTGGGGATAGCCTGATAATTATGGCCGGTAGTGTAAGTTTTATTCTGGCAAAAAATATAATGCCCAGTAGTAGCACTGAAAATATAGACACAGTAGCGGGCGTTTGCGATGGACAAAGGATAATTTCAACGATGCTAAATAATGTTAAGATTTCAATACGCGAAGCGTGTTTCAAAATTATTCTAGTGCTTAACATTTTCAAAAGCAAATTTAGAAAAATTTATCATTTGTTTTTTTATATTGCTTTTCGTTTTAATATTTAATGTAAGGTAGGTTAAATAACTTTTATCTATCAAGTAGACTCAAGAAGTGACAATAATCTTAGATTGAGTTTTAAGTGTTATAATAAATGGAGTCTTTTCTGCAACCCCGTACTTGTATGTCTGTGTGCACACACGCGCTTACATATGTCTTTGTGTGTATATTGTTTTATAATCTTTTCACCCCCAAGCAAGTCAGTACAGCAACTGGTGCGCATAAGGTTCCATTGAGAGGAGAGAGAAGAAAAAAAGATAAGGTACAGACGATGTCGAAGAAAGGATAAGAGAAATATGGAAATTAAGGAGATAGAAGATGGCAATT
>JBBBDQ010001120.1:3890000-3917500 GCA_037127315.1 Ascarosepion bandense | reverse complement strand
AGGCTATAGACCTCAATAGTCCTGTTATTTAACCCATAAGTGGATGGAAGAGACGGATTAATACCTTTCCCAATGGTATTTGCGCGCAAGTGAATGCAATGAATTCGGCCTCGGCTCCCCGATTTCTCGTTCCGAGCCGATATCCAATGCACCACAACGCACATCCTGACTAACTCGCTCTAAATACTCTACACAAATAGTTGAAGTTAGTCATATATGTGAGTGTGTATTTTTTTTTTAGTTAATGTTTTCATTTCATAACATTTGAATGTATATCGTCTAAAAATTTTGCTAAGTATGCCGTGATGTTTTAATTTGCTTCTATGTATACCAATGCTTAAAAATATTAGAAACTAAAAGATGTTTAAAATATACTGAAAAAAGTAGGTGCCAATTTAAACTGGTAGTGGGAGGATCATAATAATCACTCTCATGAGTGTATGCGTTCGTAGGATCAATGGGGAGTTTAGCGCTTGGCTAGTTCGATTCATGTATCTGAGTTTAAAGCAGGAGAAGTATTCCTCCATGGGCAGTGTGTCTTTGAAAGGTAGACCTAGCAGAACCCACCCCTCTTCAGGTTAGACCACAACCAATATCTTCCAACCTGAAGGCTGGAACTAGTAATTCTAACTAAATAATATGATTAAAATCAGTAAATCAGTTAAGTGCCACACGTGATACACACATAGGCGATCATGTCTCTTTCAATCCATGACTGACTAGGCAGAATATCTTTTCATAGTAGATTGTCATTTCTTTCTGCGGTCGATTGGTTGCCAACTAAGGCTTTATAACCCAATCTGTGCTGTGATTTAACACACAGTTGGAGAGAAACGCTTTTTTATAAGTAGCTTTTTAAATATAAAAATAATTAATAATTTATTTTCTGTTAACTTGGAGCACACCTGGCTACGTTTCAGGGTGCATTAGTCCACCCGAGTTCATTAACTATGAAGGAATGATGCTAGGACCTGTTAAATCTTGCAAGCTAATGTCAGCTTTTTCTTATCAATAACTGCATTGTTTCTTTCCAGATGTTTTGTTGCATGTTATAAAACAATGGCTTCAAATTCTCAAAGTATTTAGGCTTAATTCTTAAATTTTCATTTTTTCCTTTCCGTTATCTTTATCAAAAATTAACAAACTGTTTGATATTTGTGCTTATACGATAGGATTATTTTTAATTTGTCTTGTTTTCTGTTTTTGTCTACCTAACCTTTTATATATTTAGAATTTCTAAAACATATGACGTGTTTAATGTTTATATGCGTATATTATATATGTTTTAAAGGTTGAAAGCCGGAAAATATAGCTCTTACTGTCTAAAAAATGCTCATTTTTCGTGTCAACAACTGTTACACCGCCGGTGTATCAAGGGATACTTACTCTTCGCAAAACAGTTCCTATGGAAGGTCTATGCGCATGTGCCTGAAAAAGTAATAAGCAAGATTGTTGTGAGTAGATGCGACCAGGTAATGAAAACAAATAAAATATTGTGATATGGTCTAGAAGGAAAAATAGTGCAGATTCCAGACTTGATGTTCTAAAAGGTAAACAGAACTTTTACCATATTCATTCTTTTAGCGTCTGATTCCGATCGTATAAACCAATGTTCAACACGCGCCCTGCGTCTTACATGCGGTTTGCAAAGCAATAACTTGCAAGTCCGCAGCCAAAGCCAACTTGAAATGTTAAAATCTAGCTTCCGCTAAAGGCTTGAGCGAGTTTAAAACAGGGCTTCTCCCATCGAGGTACGCAATAGAGGTAAGCGACGAAGTCTTTTACGTTCTCGGCGCTCCACCCCTTTCTATGAAAGCTAGGTTCTTGTTCTTGAAATCGATCCCTTGCCAATTTTTTCGAGTTCCATGGCAAAATCATATTCATTTATGTCTAAAAATATGGGAAATTTTTTGCATAGCCGAGAGATTTTAAAGTTAATAAACTAGATGGCATAGCAATTGTAAGTTCAGTCTCTGGGCCGGGTAATACAGACACAAACACAGACGAGTTATATATATATATATATATATCCACTAAAACTGTACATTTTGTTTCGACATTGGACTTCCAATGTCTCATCAGGTGGTGTGGAAAGGAATGGAAGACCTCTTTTCTTATATTTGGGAGTTGTGTGTAGGATATGTGTTCGATTTCATCCATAGAGAATCCCAAAGATGAAAAATGTATATCGGAAACACCATGAACGTATTTAAAAGGCGCTTTTACAATCACCTCTCATCCCTCAATAACAAAGAAAAACAAAAATGACGTTTCTTTCTAAACACTTTTGGAAGTTAAAAAATGAAAATAAAACACCTAAAGTTAAATTGAAAATCCTCAAACAAACAAAAACAGCTAAATCAATGAAGGAACCATGTTTCCTTTGTCTTCAAGAAAAATGGAAATCATTAAATACATAAATAGCAACAAGCTTTTGAAACCACAGTAAACTGCAAACACATTAAAGAACTAAACTTGCAATCATGCTGAAAAATACTGCACAAGCCCAAACTAGGACCCCCGCTGGTGACGATAAACCTTTATAGTACTAACAACCCTCTTATATCAAATTTTACCTATTACACACCACGAACTATAATCAAATCTAACTTAAAGTTTTATAGAAAAAAGTAATTTCCTAAATTCAAAATTAAGGTTAAATGTACAAAATTAGATTAATTATAAAACTGTGCTTAAATATAAAAATATTCTGTAGTTGTACAAATAAACATTAAAGATAGGCCCAATCCCATCTTTTTCCCTTCTAATAAAACCAAAGAATAAAGGCTAGCCAGGCGGGTCATAAAACACACTTTCATGAATCAACTATATCCCCTACCTACCCCACTTTCTTCAACATTCTAACGGACAATTTACAAGATTTATTCCATTATCACTAACCCCGCCAACATTCCACACACAACTTCCAAATATAAGAAAAGAGGTCTTCCATTCCTTTCCACACCACCTGATGAGACATTGGAAGTCCAATGTCGAAACAAAATGTACAATTTTTAGTGGATATATATAAAAAAAAATTGTACAGGTTCTAAAATATAATTTATAATAATATTCACAGCTCTATATTATATATCGGGCACTGTTTTAAATTAATGTTTTGGACGTTGTAAATTTTTCTTCGTTCCTTATTCACTCGCATATATATATATATATATATATATATATATATATTACTCAACTTTTACATTATAACACGTAAGTAACTACTACAAAAATGTACATTTTGTTTCGACATTGAAAAAAAAAATCTGTTAACAATATCATTTTTATATATTGCTTTTGCCTGTTAGGGCCAGAAGAAAAGACACGGAAACAAGAAGGTAGGTTCAACCAGTGTATTAGAATAACAGAACATACATACAATGTAAGAGTGTTAGTAGTCAGCCAATAGAAGTGTACGTCCGATATATATAGTTACGCTGCGTCTCGACTGCCTCACGACTGTCTCACGACTGCCCCCGGAAGTCACGCAAGTTAGTATTTATTGACAAAGGAAGAGTCCATTCCTATAGATAGGGCACCATAATATATATATATATATATATATATATGGAAATTATGAAACTTAGGAATGAAGTAAGTGAAATGAAAAATAATGAAAATATTGCATGCTGTATTAGTTTTGAAAATATCACATGCTTTAATATCAAATATAGTCTGCTTATTTACTTCATGCTGTCTGATGATTTAAGATGGTTATTTTCCAGTGTTTTGAAGAAGCGACCTGGAACAGATCCAGAAATCCGCCATCTTGAATGAAAACTAGCTATACATGTTTAAAAACAACGATCGATCTTCGCGTTTTTGTCCTTCGTCTAAAACTTTTAAATGTGTGTAAAGATTTCCAACGATCTTTATTTCACTTAAAAGATCATGTTCAAGATAACTTATAATAGGAACAAATTCATGGAGAATTGAGTTCATGATTTCTCTAGGATATTAACATGTAAGTGATACAAGCAATCTTAGTGAGAACTCTGTCAAGATTTGGGGTTTCTTATATATATAATTGTTAAGAAAAGGTTAAACCTGCCTAAAATGGAAGAAGATTTTATCTTTGTATTCGTCTTGTAATTATTTTTTGCTAACAGCCTATCTTTTATCAAACTAAAATTTTAACTATTTTTACACTAATACAGTGTATACTCAAGTATAGGGTGAGATTTTATAAGTCTTTTTTACACTAAAAATGGGGCTAGTACTATACACAGGTAATTTCTCCTTTTTTTTTTTTTTTTTGAAAATGAAACAAAAATCATGCATTTACGATGATCTTTTGCATAAAACACAGGGTTTTTTTTCAGTAGGGGTTAAAATCCATGCATTAAAAAACAGTTCCTAGCTAAATCAACATATGTATATAGAGTAATTTTTATTTAGAATGACTGGAGTCCTATAACCTGCAGTATGTACCTCAACTCGTTGGATATCCTGCATTATGCAGCGGTAGTCCTCAAAGGTTTCCATTGGAAAGGCGATGTAAACTTTTGCAAAACCAAGATGAAGGAAAATTTGTGTAAGAAAAACATTATTTCATATTAATTCTTCATTTACGTAAGTCTTTTTTAATTTTAATTTTAAGCGAAATGCATTATGGACGAGGTTTTGCTCTTCATGTTGAGACAAAAATGAAGACACATAGCCGACGTGAGATGCAGATCCAGAGCAAAAGAACCTACCGTAGTGAGGTATGAATGAAAACAAAAGTACGCTATCTAAAACTTCATTTCAGATATTTTGCAAATAAATGGTTTTTCTCGCCATTTTGGTTTGGTTTAGGTTGATTTATTTTGTTTCACGGCATATCAACCTCAATGGGTTATTTAATGCTGTGAAGATTTTTAAGATAGTTTCGTATAAATAGAATATGTATTCTTTGTAAGAAATCAGTTTGAAGGTCAGGTCTATTGACGTAAAGAGAATTTTTATCGAGAGTCAAATTGGATTTTTTCAAAACTGTATTGCTGCTATGTTTACTATAAAAAATCTATTTTTATATTTTCTTAGTGCTTTGACCTAAGTTTGGGAGATAACTATTTGCCCATAGCTTGGGACCCTAACAGGTGCTACAACTCCGGGTCAGAGTGGACCTGGGAACAACATAAATTAAGAGGTGGTTCCATGGCTCCTCAATTATTTACGGTTCCCCACGTGGGCAGAAGCCCAAGGTAGATGCGGTACAAGGCTAGATAACGTGGCTGAAACCGTGCCCGTAGGTTCGGACAAAAATCGTTGTCTGCCTTTCCCCAGACGAGGCTTTACCCTTCGGCGGAGCCCCGTCTGGGTTCCTCTCCACCGAAGGCAGAGAATCCAACAAAGTGAACGACTGACGAAAGCAATCGATCCACTCAAAAAGTCAATGACAGGCAACCTCCTGATCAGAATCCTTGCTGTGGATGTAGTTTATAGTCATAATCAAGATACCTCACCATTTTCGGATAGCTTTGTTAAAAAAGCTTTGTTAAAAAAGAATGAAGACCATTTACTTGATATAAAATATGGCTACGATAATGTCTGTAATGTTTGACTACGGTAGGCCTATTGATCAGAAGTCGGGTTGTATTATACACGAGTAAAATTTTAAAAAAAATCGAGTTTTTTACAAAAGAATTCCAGAATCGCATTATACATTAAGTCGGCTTATACACAAGTATATCTATTAAGCTTTCCGTTAACGCCTTTGATCATGCCATGGCAAATAGATAACGAGTGATCACATGCGTGATATCGATTAATTAGAAGATAAAAAATAACTGAAAAACTCATTCTCTATTTTAAATCACGGCTTACCGACATGGACTGACCTGGAAAAGCAAAACAAAAATAATAATTTAGCAAATAATAAACATATTGACACGCTTTTATTTATTCACAAAATCACTATCGTCAGTTAACCGACTTAAAAATCCTTTGAGAGTATCGATAAATAAACAATGAGGGAGACTTGTGGGAGGTTTACTCACTCTTTCTTTCCTATCAATAGCCAGGATGACTCCAGATGAGACTGGTTTTACAAATAGTTGGAATCGGAGGATGTCTAACAACATGAGTACAATGAAGACATTAATGGTCGAAGTAGCTATTTTTTTAATCAATTCACCCCAAGCAAAGCGATAATGCCACTAAGACGCAAAGGTCAACTGGGAATGAAAGAGAATGAAAAAAACTTTAGAAGAAACCCAATCCTAAAAAGAAAACAAGGAATAGACTTCCACTCTTAATCAAAAGACCGGGAGGAACGTGAACCATGTCGCTACCAACTGCAACAGCTTGCGTTTCTAGAATTAAACTTGCGTACTGAAGACAGCTGCTGAACTATTAAATACTTTCACTGGGTTCCTGCTGTAGAAAGATTTTTTTAAACCAATGGCCTCGTCCCAACATAAGCTTAACTAGCGATTCCGTCAATACTATAACGCTTACCATTTTACTAAATCTTCAAACCCAAATTGATTCCGTATTAAGACTTTCGGTGCTATTTTTTCACTGCTGTCTGTAGACAAAGAAGAGAATTATGAGCTAAATAGCATCGCATCCCTGAAAAGCAGAGCTCAGTCACAGAAGTTTACAGAGAACAAAATGAAGACAGGGTGCGCATTTCAGAAACGGAAAACTTATTAATGCTTAATGAATAAAGTTAAGTAAAAAGTTTAAGCATTCTGAGCAATTATTTTTTAAGTTAGACTTAAAACTCAGAATTCTTTAAGATAACTAAGCATTAAGAGCAATAGGGTATTTTATTTTTAAATCATTTCACCCCAAGCAAGGCAGGAGTGATACTTGTGCGCACGGGGTTACAGTAAGAAAAAAAAACTGGTTATAGGGGGGTATTGAAGAAAGGATGGAAAATTAACGGGGTTCAAGAAGATAGAAAATAACAAATCTTCTTCTTTATGTACCATGTCCCTTCAGGACGTAGGCGATCATGGCCTTCCACGTCTCTCAATCCCTAGTAGCTCTTACCACGATTTCTCCTATTAGCCCTCTTAAATCCCGCTCTGCCATTCATGTGCCATGTCCCTTCAGGAAGTAGGCGATCATGGCCTTCCACGTCTCTCAATCCCTAGTAGCTCTTACCACGATTTCTCCTATTAGCCCTCTTAAACCCCGCTCTGCCATTCATGTGCCATGTCCCTTCAGGACGTAGGCGATCATGGCCTTCCACGTCTCTCAATCCCTAGTAGCTCTTACCACGATTTCTCCTATTAGCCCTCTTAAACCCCGCTCTGCCATTCATGTGCCATGTCCCTTCAGGACGTAGGCGATCATGGCCTTCCACGTCTCTCAATCCCTAGTAGCTCTTAACACGATTTCTCCTATTAGCCTTCTTAAACCCCGCTCTGCCATTCATGTGCCATGTCCCTTCAGGACGTAGGCGATCATGGCCTTCCACGTCTCTCAATCCCTAGTAGTTCTTAACACGATTTCTCCTGTTAGCCCTCTTAAATCCCGCTCTGCCAACCATTTGCTCAAGCCCATCAAGTATGTTACGCGTTGCTTTCCTCTGTCTCTCTTTACCGCTACCTGACCTGTGAGTATCAGATTCCCCAAGCCATCCTTCTTCATTGCATGCCCCAGGAACTTCAGCTGTCTTTTCCTGATGTTTAGTATTTTTTATTTTTTTGTTACCATCTGCTCCAAAACCTAATCATTGCCCACATGTTTTGTTCATGGTATCCTGAGGTTAAGACGATCATGAACTACTGAAAGTGAAAAAGAAAATGAGACGTCTTTAGAAAAAGGAACTGGAAACCCAATCCTGAACATGAAACAAGGGATAAACTTCTTATCCTGTTAAAAAAAAAACAAAAAGGTGGGAGAAAAGTGTAAACCTGGCGTTAGTCGAAGGTATTTATATTTTTATTACTACCGTTACTTTTTGTGTAAGTGATAATGGAAGTGAATTGTAATTGAAAAGAAATTAAATACTTACTGTTTTCACAGTCAGCGATGAACTGACAAGAGGCTTCTCCATTTGTACAGGTACAAACTGAGCATTTTTCTGGCCACCATATATCTCCGTCTTTATATTGTATTCCACTGACGATGCATCCATTTTGTGTTGAGGCGTCTGCTTCAATCTCTTTTGTTTTCTCGGACTTGACTTCTTCTTCAACTATCACTTCTTCAACGACAACTAGAAAAAGAATTAAAATAAAATAAAAACATTAAAATCAAGTTGTCTAAAAACTATTTGAGATTTATAATCCGGTAGATACTTTTGTCGTCAGAAAGATTTAAAAAAAACTGCATCATAAGGATTTGAGATTTATAATCTGGTTGTGCGTTGTGGTGCAATGGATATCGGCGCAGAATAAGAAACTGGAGAGCTGAGTTTGAATTTCAGTTGAATACGTTGCATTCACTTTCGCGCAAGTACACTTGGGAAAGTTATGACTATCTCTTCTCCTTCCAGCTATAGGTTGAATAGCCGGAAAGACTGGGTTTTATAACCTCGGTTGGCAACCAATCTGCCACAGAAAGAAATGGCAAACTACAGCGGAAAAATCTTCTGCCTAGTCAGTCATGTCTGGAAAAGGAGATGATCGGCCAGCTGTGTATCACGTATGGAACAGTAGAGAAAACAGAGGGAAAATATTTGTAGAAGAGGCAGAGGGAAGCCACATCCCGCCGGTGAGAAAGTGGCTGGAATCGAGCTACCAGGTCGGGACTAATCACATTACAGATTCTTCTTTGGAGCCTGTCGAGAACACTGAAATGAACAACAGGGGCGCCAATGGTCACAATATATGAATAAAAAAGCGTTAGTTTAAACTGATGCCAGAAGAATCTCTCTCCCTCTCTCTTTCTCTCTCTTCTAATTCCATAGACACTGCTTCATATCGTGCTTCTGTTTCATATTTAGAGATTCTTCTTAATGAAATACAAAGAAAAATCTGCAATGTTATTGATCCTGACCTGTCAGTTTCCCTCCGCCTTATCATTGATACCAGTACATTTTCTATATGGTACCAAGACTTAAGCGCAGTACTAGATTGGCGGAAAGGTCTCGTCATTTTATAGGTGAAATGTCTAGATGTAAACGTCAGTTCTATGCTAACAAATTCCTTCCTGCTTGTAGAAATTTCTTCCGGTTTTTAGTTTCCCAGTCAACTTGGATCTGCAAAAATTTAAATGCAATCGTTATCTACTGTCTTCTTGATTCCTATTCTTTCATTGTTTTATCTCGTCAATAACTTTTTTTTTTCTTATATTATCTAACACTTAGTAACCCTTTGCGTTTTAGTGGCTTTATTGCCTTGCTTAGGGTGAAGTTATTTTTTATAAAATGTGCAATCTGCGTGTTTTTTGGGGTTTTTTTTCAACCCAGAATCTTCGCTCTTCGCCTTGAGGAAATTAGGAGCGGCGAATTGGAAGGATAACACGCCTGCTCAAGGAGGCCCCATCACTATTTTATTTTATTTTATTTTATTTTATTTTATTTATATATATTATATTTATATAATTGTGTTTACGGATGTAAAGAATATTTTGATGTTTTTATTTTATTTTATTTAACATCGTTGGCTAACGCTCCCTTATAAACACTTATTTATTTAAATGCACACACTCCAGCTTCTCAATGCGTTCCAAATGTGTGTTATAAAATTCTGTTCTTTCTCAAGACAGTATCTGTTTGTGGAGCTTCTTCGCCACCCAACACACATACAGAGAGACAGAGGGAGAATAATATCCAGACACACACACACAAACAAACAAACAAATTGACAGGGTCGATTTAATGCCCAAATAAACTTCATTCTTTCGTGTCTCCATTTCAGATCTTTTCAGTCAAAACCCGTCTAGTTACGTTAAAGTCCCCTCATTGATTGAAAAAAAAACAACATTTATACAGCTTATTATTTTCAAAGACCCGTTACTGTGGAGAACAGATTGTTATGTGGATGCTTCCCTGCGCAATACAATCTTCATCGATATCTCTCTTCCATATCCTCATAATCGCCTATTTTTACTTCCCTTCTTGCTCGCATCACACACCTCATTAAGTAACCTACTAGCTCGAGTAGTTATTGCGTTGTGAATCAGTCAGTCGGTTAAGTGCCATACGTGATACACGCTTGGGCGATCATGTCTTGAAAGAGGCATGACTGACTGGGTAGAAGATTATACCGCAGTAGGTTGCCATTGCTTTCTGCGGTAGACTGGTTGCCAGCCAAGGTTATAGAACCCAATCTGCCCTGTTATTTAACCCATAATTGGAGGGAAGGGATTGATTAATACCTTTCCCAAAGGTATTTGCGCGTAAGTGAATGCAATGAATTCAACTGGAATTCGAACTCGGCTCTCCGATTTCTCGATCCGAGCCAATATCCGTTGCACCACAACTCACATATCAGTATTAAATAGTGGAAACCCAAAGCGAACGTATAAATAGTGACAAAAGTTCTTCAGCTTCTTTGACCTTGATTTTGCCACAGAAAATGCTTTGATCCTACCCTACGCACTGTACAATGCAGTCAGGTGGTAAAAGGAAAATCCATCGCGCCGCAGTAAGTCTTATCACCCAATTCGATTGTTAGAATTATAATGTAATTATAATCATATCATCAGAGATGTTTTCGTCTTGAAGGCGCACAGCAAACCGATGCGGTTTCTCATTTTCAGCATGGCTACACGTTTCCAAACAGGCCCATTTGCTCAGGCCCATTAGCACGGGCCTATTTGCACGGGCATATTTTCTCGTCACCTATTCGCACTGACCCATTTGCTCGGGCCTATTCACAAGGGCCTATTCGCCCGGGCCCATTTTCTCGTCGCCTATTCGCACCGGCCCATTTGATAGGGCCCATTTGTGTTCTTCAATGCCCACAAAACCAGCATGTGCTTTATGCTGAAACTACGGACCTTAATTACAGTTCAAGTGTGTGTCTTACCAGAACTTCATACAATTTTAAATACAGAGTTGTCCTTCTATACTGATGACGTCTAGTCTATCCTGGTATTTAACCTAAAGCTGGATTTCATATCTTTTTGGCGAAAGTGAATGTAACGATCTTGACTAGAATTCGAACTCGGCAAATGCATCACATCCATACCATTTGAATACCCACACCTCTTTTCTACACCTCGGTGTTGTGTAATGGTTAGCAAGCTTGTCTCTATTACAACTGAGTAATGAGTTCGATCCTCACTGGGTACCCCATACATTCGGCCTTGTAAAATCTAACTATCTATCAGCCTGTTTATATATATATATATATATATATATATATATATATATATATATATGAGTCTGTTCATATCTATCCTTCTCATCATTTTTCCTTTACTTATTCCACTTTTACTCATTTCTCTCTCTCTCTCTCTCTCTCTCTCTCTCTCTCTCTCTCTCTCTCTCTCTCTCTAACACAAACACATACACACACTCCCTCTCCCTCTCTCTGTCTCTGTTTCACTTTCATTTTTTCCGCCATGACTTTCATTGCTACCTTACGTTTTTGTTCTTTCTTAGGTAAATTTTTGTTTTGTTCCCCGAAGGCCTTTACCCCTTCAAATCTTTCCAAAACATCCCTATTTCCGTGCAAATGTATATGCTGAACTCAAATCGGTAATTGTTTATTGAAGAAACCTACCCTTCCTTTTTTTCATTTTATCGAGCAGAAAAATATGAAACTTCTTGTCGCTGTTTATCTCACCCTGTAACCACGGTTCAAAAATGTTATTCACTGCAGACTGAATTCACGCGTAGTTTTTCGATTTTTCGATCTTTTTTCCAATTAGTACGCTGAAAATGAGTTCCGAAGCCAAACAAATCGCGGAGTGATTGTTCAACGTGAGTAAATCGGCCGAAATAAGTATCCTACGCATCATGTCATTCAGCGGTGAATCAGATATAAAAACAGTGGTAAGAGGTGAGATATAGTCCGATAAATTTCTGGCCGAGATCATGAAAAAAAGGTAGGTTTCTTCAATAAACAATGATCGATTAGAGTTCAGCATATACATTTGCACGGAATTAAGGATGTTTTGGAAAGATTTGAAAGGGTAAAGGCCTTCGGGGAACAAAACAAAAATTTACCCTTTCTTAATTTTCTTTCTTTATTCTTTTTCTTTTTTATTTCTTATTTAATTTTTTCTCCATTCTTCAAAATGGTTGCAGCCTGCATCGCTAAGTGTGCGAATCGCTTGGAACTATTTCAGTCCACCCTAACTACACACGTCAAATTCGTCCCACTTTCAAATAAAACGTTTTACTAGAAATATTTAATGCCATGTCTGCAATTTAAAGGCAACAGCTTGGACACAATTGAATGCATGCACTCTTATGAAGTTCCTTTAGTTGTCGGCCGTCATAGGAGTCAGCACGAATTCATACAAATGTCGATAAAATCTGTCAGAATAGATATTTTATTCCGACATGTTTTTCGTTGATTTTTCTGGGGTTTTTTTTTTCCTTTTTTTTTTCTTACTTTTCCATTTTTTTTTTTTTTTCCTTTAGAGAGGATTTGTTTCTGAATCATCAAAGTTTTAAATCAAAAGTGGGGAATTTGTAAGAACAACTATTTAAAAATATGTAATCCGAAAATGTCTAAAGACGGAAATGTTCTATTTATAGACACTTGTAGAATAGATATCTATTTTAATATGGAGATCAACGCACTTATACGTAAAAAAGTAAGAAACATAGATAAACGTGCTCCCAAGACGTAATGTCAAAAGGACAATTTTTACCGATGACGCCGTTTCTTTTCTTTTTTTTTTTAACTATTCATCAATCTTCAGCAATGTTCATTGTTTTAAAAAGTGATTATTAGTATTTAGAATAAAACCTTAAACACATGATGAAAATGGATTTATGCGTTTTTGTTTTTTTTTTGTTTTTGTTTTTTTTTCTTGAGAACTTACAACAAAAATATAAAACACTTTATTTCCGAGGGAATGAAGATTTGAATCCTGTCAGAGAGCACGATTTTTTTTTTTTCTAATAAGATTTCTCGTATGTTCCGGTCCGATAAACGAAAATAAATATAGTTTAATGAATAAACAGAGCGCCTACTCAAATATAGGTATCCACAATAAATAACGTTCAAGTAAAAAAAAAATGGGATTAATAAATAAAAAGATATATGTTAATAAATATACATATTTTCCTCGCGGATAGCACGAATTATTTTAAATACCAAGTTCAAGAAAACATCCTGTATAAAATATGGACTGCCTTATCACTGCGATAACCAGACATATTTAACAAAATTCTAATTATGTAACGGTCGGTCTTCAACAACTGAAGATTGCGTTGTGCATAAAACTGCGAGTTGTTCTATTGGTGAGGAAAAATATTATAGTGGATATTCGTATTTGTAATATTAGACGGTAGAGACGTGGGCGCGCTGAAAAATACCCCTATTAAGTCAATACTTTTTACCTTTTTCGCTTAAAGGAAACATTTTACAGTTTTCTTTGGGCTTATCCGAATTAACATAATTTTTTTTCTCTTACAAAACAAGTTAAATTTATTATATATATATATATATATATATATATATATATATATATATATATATATATATATAAAAGCGCAAAATATACATAATGAGAAATCACAATTCATGGGAGACAACTCTATGTATATTTACTGAAACATTCGCGCCTGATATAAATCTATTTATTAATAATTTGTGAATTATCAGTTATTACCCTGGGCTCCTCGGTGGGGTGTAATTGTTAGCCAGCTTGTCTCACTAGAACCTGTTGCAACTGACTAGTGTGTTTGATCCTCACTGGGTGCTTAGAATTACCCTTATATTATAGTCCAAGGGAAATAATCCGTGCTTCGTGTTATATCTTGAACGTTATATGTCAGTGGAATTACTGATGAAACTGAGAGGGGAAAAGGGCAGAGGAAAACGGCGTATAATCTACCTAACGAGCTTGTAGATAGATAGATAGATAGATAGATAGATAGATAGATAGGAAGCGACTTAGATAGATAGATAGATAGATAGATAGATAGATAGATAGGAAGCGACTAAGATAGATAGATAGATAGATAGATAGATAGGAAGCGACTAAGATAGATAGATAGATAGATAGATAGATAGATAGATAGGAAGCGACTAAGATAGATAGATAGATAGATAGATAGGAAGCGACATAGATAGATAGATAGATAGATAGATAGATAGATAGATAGATAGATAGATAGGAAGCGACTAAGATAGATAGATAGATAGATAGATAGATAGATAGATGTGAAGTAAGCCGACTGCTCTGTCTAAAATTCCCATAATATAACCTGAAGTACCAAAGGAAATTTTTTTTTCTCTTAAATAAATTAATTTAAAAAATATTTATTCTTTCTCCACTTATATAAATTACTATTACTTCAATTATTATAAGGCGAGATACCAATACTTTATATAACATGACTGAACCTCTGATAAAACTCGAGAAATATTATTGCGTTTTTTTTTCAATCACATTTTTGTTACTGCTGGTTTTAACTTTTTATTTTCTTTCAAATTATTATACTTTTCGACCCGTAGATCAACACTAAATATGTAAATTTTATGTTTATGTTTAGGGATTTTCGTGAGGTTTTCGTAGTTGAGAGATCCTGTTCTTTCAATCTAATCTTTTAATAGTCTCCATCCTTTATATGTTGTGCTTAACTTGAAAAAACTCAGCCCCACACGCTCCGTTATTGTCTAATTCCGATATTAGCTGATAACACTTTGTCATTTGTTCGATTTTCAATCGTTACTTAAAATGTGTGCGTTGTGGTGCAGTGGATATCGACTCGGAACGATAAATTAGGAAGCCGAGTTCGAATTCCAGTTAAATCCCTTGCATACACACAAATACCCTTGGGAAAGGTATTAATCCGTCTCTTCCCTCCAATTATGGGTTAAATAATAGGACAGATGGGGTTCTTTAGCCTTGGGTGGCGACCAGTCTACCGCAGAAAGCAATAGCAACCTTCTGCGGGATAATTTTCTGCCCAGTCAGTCATGTCTCTTTCGAGATATGATCGCTCAAAGTGTGTATCACGTATGGCATTTAACTGACATATATTTATTGGTGTATGCGTAGCTCTTGAAATGTCATCAGTCGTAAGAAGCTGATTAAGACGACGAAGAAGAAAGAAAAATGTGATTGTTGGTGTATGTGAATGTGATTTCCACACACTGACTAACATATCCTAATGGTGATCATCTAGACTAACACTCAAATGTCAAGGGACCTAACTCCATCAGTTCTTAATTATCTTCCCCTTACTTAGGTTAGGTTAGGTAGGTTAGGACTTCTAGGCCTCTCGTGTGTCCCTTCTTAAATCCCCTCTCCCCTCTCGTGTGTCCCTTCTTAAATCCCCTCTCTCCTCTCTTAGCGTTGTGGCATGGCCGAGATGGAGAGAAAATAAATTATTTCCATCTCTAATCAAACTCATATTTTAATTTTAATAGTGTTTTATCCTTTTCAATAAGGCTTTTAAATTCCGTAAGAGTTTTTGCCAATTTTATGTGTGATGGTAGTGCATTCCAATACTTTGTGACTCTGTTACAAAAAAAAAGTTTTGTCTAATATTAGTTCTACTGTGCTGGGTTATTATTTTTAATTCGTTGTTACGTGTTCTAGAATAGTCAGACATAGTGAATAAATTCTTATTAGTGTGGTCAGTAGAATGGAATATCTTGAAAACATTTATCAAGTCCCCCCCTCAGTCTTCTATATTTCAGTGATGGTAATTTCAATTTTCCTAACATATCCTCATATTACTGATGACTTCGGACGGACAGCTCTCTTATTGTAGTAAGGATTGTCTTCGTTTTTCTTTCGAATAAAAGTTATCCTGAACATGATGTTAAACATCGACATATTTCTTTCTTTATAAAAAATCTGCAGCCTATGAGAGACCAAACGTAGAATCTATAATTTCATAATCATTTTCAATTGTCCACTGTTTAACATGTTCCAAATGTTCTTCATTTCTGCCTTTTACATATTATTCTTTTCTTTTTATCCAGTTTGACTTCTCTCCTCCGGATAGCTTTTTGCTACTTCCGGTTTTTACCCTAGTTTTTTTATTTATTTATTTATTTATTTATTTATTTCAAGACATGTTTGCCATTTTTCATCTTTACTGATCAACTTCAGCTGTCTTAGATTTTCTTTGAGTGGCGACATAAAATAGACATCAAAAAAGGAACCAAGAATAATATCATAAACTATAGTGGCTTTTCTTTTATTCTTTCTTTTTAGGCGTAATATATATATATATATATATATATATATATATATATATATATATAATTTTGTGACTTTTGTTAGTCCATCCATCTGTCCGTCATAAACACTGATCGATCGAAAACAAATTTTGGCGGAAGTGCAAACAGAGGAGAAGGTACAAAGTACAATTGGTTTTATTAGGGTGCGTAGCTTAGTAAAATAGATTTTCATTCATTTTGGTGGGGAAAATGAAGTTTTATTATTTAACATACAAAATACTTCCACTGCTTTAAAAACAATTTAATGATTGAATTAACAAATACTTATTTAATATAATTGCATTTTTTTCTTTTTTCTTTTTTTTTTCTTTTTTTTTTTTGCATATCTTTTCTTTAAGTTTTTATATATACAAGATTCCAGTTTCCAATTCGGTCTGCGTTTGCAAGAACTATAAACAAATCACGAGGCTAAACGCTTAAAAACGTTGGAATTTGGGTCTATAAAGAAATATTTACGCACGGCCTATTGTATGTTGCATGCCCAAGAGTAAGAAATACTAAGAATTTATTTTTCGTTGTTAAAAAGTTAAAAAAGAAGTTTTTTTAATACTGTTTACCGTGAAATCCTATGAAATTGAATTAAATTAAAGAAATTATTAAACCACAAAATAGGGTTTTTTCAAAGTATTTTTTTCAAAAAAATCAGTTCATTCAAGTTTCATCGGTTTGGAAAATTGAATGAAACGTAGAATTTTAAAATTTCGATAAAAAAAAATTAACGAAAACTTCAACAATACTAAACACTGTGATGATTTTAACACGCGTCAGGGTATTGCGAAAAATTCTTGCTAGAAAAATATCCCAAGTGAGAGCTTCAATCGCAAAATATTTATTTCTGGGCTATAAGAAAACTTTGCCATAGGCTGCGATATATATTTATCTACACTTTCATAATTGGGTATATTTTAAGTAACCATCTGTAAAAGAAGTCACGTGTTTGTATTTAAGATATTTCCCTCACTCACTTAGATCTCTTATCTAAATAATTATTTCATTCTTTTTTCGGTATTTCTTTCTTTCTTTCTTTTATTTATTTATTTATTTATTTATTTATTTATTTCTCTCGTGTCTCTCTCTTTATCCATCGTATATCACCAAAACGTGAATAGATCGATAGAAGTAATGAAAAAGAATTTATAAAAAAAAGAATTTAAAAAATAAACGGAACATTTAAAATTGATAAAATTATATCGAATTAAAAATTCATTAATTATTTTTATATATATATATATATATATAAGCCTGAACACTATTTTGGAACTGAACACTTGAAACAATACATATATACATATTTAAGCAGTTAATATAAGTTTGTTTTTTGTTAATCCCACGGTATGATATTTTGATAAACTTTATTTTAATGGGTTACACGTGTTTCAGTGAAATTAACACCTACCGGCCTAGATGATCGAAAGTTTTATTCAAGAAAATATATCTCTCGGCAAGGATCAAACCTACTTTTGCAGACTAAAAAAAGGAATTTTACGTTTGAATAGACACATTTTATTTTCTTTACTTCTGTTCACGTGTAAGTATTTTCGTTTTTCCGTGGAAAATCTATTTCGCTGAAAGGTAACATTTTATGGGAACGTCTTCTCATAATATTAAATCTGATACCCGCCCACACAAAAACAAGAATGGCCTACCTTGTGAAAAAGTAAAAAAATCAACACTAATTTCACCTAGAAATATCATTTGATCGTCTATTTTACCAGAAATATATCCGTTTGCCATGCAAGGCTTTTCTGAAATTCACATCTCACTTTATTTCCACTTTGATCTGAAAAGTATTCAACAAAATATTTATTTATTAAACTCAGTTTGGCACAAGGCAACAGTTACAGAGCTAATCCGTGTGAGCAATGAATCGGATCTTCAGGAATCAGGTGTAATATATTTATAGAGTGTTTCGTCCAAAAATGAGACACGATTTATCTTTTCCAAAAAGTGGGAAATAGGAGATATTTAAAGTCGAAACATATTTACATTAGCTTACAGTGCCGAGTGTTCCCAAGCGGACCCCATCCAAGTACTGGCTGGGCTTGACACTGCTTAACTTCAGTGATTGGAAGAGATTCGGCGGTAACCGAGAGAGAGAAAGTCAAAGAAAGAGAGAGTCAAATAAAGAAAGAAGAAGAAATGAGATAAATAAGTTGAGATAGATAGATAGATAGATAGATAGATAGATAGATAGATAAACAATTCTAGATAGATAGATATATAGATAGATAGATATGAACAATGATAGATAGATAGATAGATAGATAGATAGATAGATAGATAGATATGAACAATTCTAGATAGATAGATAGATAGATAGATAGATAGATAGATAGATAGATAGATAGATGAACAATGATAGATAGATAGATAGATAGATAGATAGATAGATATGAACAATGATAGATAGATAGATAGATAGATAGATAGATAGATAGATAGATAGATAGATATGAACAATTCTAGATAGATAGATAGATAGATAGATAGATAGATAGATAGATAGATAGATAGATAGATATGAACAATTCTAGATAGATAGATAGATAGATAGATAGATAGATAGATAGATAGATAGATAGATATGAACAATTCTAGATAGATAGATAGATAGATAGATAGATAGATAGATAGATAGATAGATATGAACAATTCTAGATAGATAGATAGATAGATAGATAGATAGATAGATAGATAGATATGAACAATTCTAGATAGATAGATAGATAGATAGATAGATAGATAGATAGATAGATAGATAGATATGAACAATTCTAGATAGATAGATAGATAGATAGATAGATAGATAGATAGATAGATATGAACAATTCTAGATAGATAGATAGATAGATAGATAGATAGATAGATAGATAGATATGAACAATTCTAGATAGATAGATAGATAGATAGATAGATAGATAGATAGATATGAACAATTCTAGATAGATAGATAGATAGATAGATAGATAGATAGATAGATAGATAGATAGATATGAACAATTCTACATAGATCGCCCGGTTCACACTCCACCCACGTCTATTGAACAGGTGTAGAGGCTCATCCCTTGTTCCCTGTTTAGGATGTGGTTTCCAGCTTTCTCTTTTCCAATCTTTTCACTCTTACGTCGCCCCACCAGTGGCCTTACCGCCTTGCCCGGGGTAATATGATTAAAAAAAAAGAAGATAGATAGATAGATAGATAGATAGATAGATAGATAGATAGATAGATAGATAGATAATGGCTGCTTGTGTGTTGTTTGTCTGAAAAGGCACTGCTAATAATCTTATACTGGGTTCTTGAGAGCTATAGATTTTAGAAAAACGAAGCGAAGCTTGATGTAGAAAGATAGACAAGTGTGTGTGTGTGTGTGTGTGTGTGTGTGTGTGTGTGTGTGTGTGTGTGTGTGTGTGAAATCGACGAGATAACAAGATTATCAGTAGACCTTAGATAGCAAGCAAAAATAAAAATATAAAAAATGTTCAGATAATAAAAAGAAACAAAAAACCCAGTAAATGATATTCCCTGTGTACTCCACGAGTCATTTTTTTTTTCTTTTCTTTTTTTTTTTTTAGTGATGGGGGCGTATTTTTTTTCGCACAAGTGCCATTATCTGAAGACATGAAAATGAAGAAGGGAGAGCTAGGGTTTGCTTCCTGGACATCAGAAGATGGGTACGAGCTTGTGTTTTCATAAATATACGTGTTACAGTTATACAGTTTTGTTGTATATTCTCAGCGGGAAAGCAGCTAAATCGTCAGGTCAATTTTATGGGAGAAATAGACAAACAGATATGAACTGACTGTATCAGAGAGAAATTTACAAACACACACACCCACTCACACACATACGTACACATATATACATACACACATTCCTGTCGCAAAAAGTTCCGTCTTTGTCGGCAAAGAACCGGTCTGTGTAATTTGATACAAATAACTTCAAGAACATGTAAATGATTTTTTGACCGGGTTTCGTACCAAACCAAGAACTAGCTATCCCCTTTACGCCCTGAGACAGTCCGGAGTGTCTATCAAGTGCTAACAAATTGCAGAATCAGGCACTGATTGAGTTGTTTTTCGAGAAAGACCTTGGTTACTGGATCCTATATAAGCAGGAACTCGCTGACTAATATATATATATATATATATATATATATATATATATATATATATATAGTTATCCGCAGACAGATGTGTTTCGCTGTATCACAGCTCATCAGTACCATTAGACTCCGATTGCTTTCAACCCAGGATTGAAACCCGACCGAAGTGGCGTCAGTCGGCGGTTCTACTTCTGGGCCATGGGCGCACGAGTGTCCATAAAGTTCGTATGCACTTTAAAAAATTACTTTATTTGTATTTGCGATAGAAATAATTTGTAAAAAATATTAGAAAGAAGAAATCTATATTTTTTAAGGTTTTATTGAAACTTTGTTTAAGTTTCCCCATGTCCTCCATCATTAGTAATACAAAGGGTAAAACGATTTTGCAGTTCATGGAAAACATTTGCCAACTGATTTACAGTAATGCCTGAAATCACATTAGTTATTTTAGCCTTCAAATCTTCTAATGAACTACTTTAGGTTGCATACGAATTGTTTCCACATGTCCTCATAAAAAAATCTAATGGAGTCAAATCTAGCGAGCGTGGAGGCCAATAAAATAGTCCTCCCCTTCCGATCCATCTGTTAGGAAATTCTTGATTTAGAAACTGTCTAACACGCAGAGAAAAGTGACAAGGAGCTCCATTTTGTTGATTTGTAACATTTTTTACAGATTATTTCTATCACAAATACAAATAAAGTTATAAATCTTTTTAAAGTTCACGCGGACATTATGGACACCCTGTGTATATATTCGACCTTGGATTATTTGAAAAGAAAAATAAATGAAGTTGATCTGATATTTTTTACTTAAAAAAAATAAAAAAATAATATAAATGATGAGAAAAAAAAGTTATTCGGAAAAACTATTGAGAAATTAAATTTAGAAAAAAAAACATTAATGCTTCTTGTTATTCCGTCTGCTTAAGTCACCTTTTGGCGCACCCACTGCGGATTGAACTCAGTACTCAAGAGCAGTAATGATCAAACGGAGCAATTACCGAACCATTAACCCACCACAAGACGCCTCCGCTGCTCCTGCTGTTGCTGGTGCCAACCGTCTTTTAGCTGATTCAGCAAATCTTTACTAAAATATTTTTAGCGTCAACATATTTCTCTCAAGTGCCCGCGATTTAATATCTCTGCCTAGTCAGCAAATTTATGAGGATTGTTGATACGATGAATTCAGCAGCCGGAGAGCACACATCCGGGTTCATACGGTCTCTCTCTCTCTCTCTCTCTCTCTCTCTCTCTCTCTCTCTCTCACACACACACACACACACACACACACACACACACACATATACAAACGTACGTATTATATAGTAAACAAAATCGTCCATTTATAATTTATTCTTGACATTTTTATCTATCTTACGCGGGTTTTAATTTGGAAAAAGTCTATTTATATATATTAATGGTTCTGTCTATATTTCTGAGATGAGGTAGTATTTACAGTTTTTACATTACTCGGACTATTGTCCTCATCTTTGTTGTCATTTGTACGACGTTTCGGCCGTTGTACGCTCCGGCCTTCTTCAGATGCTAGGAATTTCGAACCGGACCCTTTATTACAATCACTGGGGTATATCATCCTCATTCCTTGCGTAAAGCCTCGATTAGAAGTCATGAGTTATCCACTGAGCCAATGTCCTTAAGGACAAGAACAACGGAATTTTGGGGACTTATAAACCTAATGTCTAGTAACCCTTTCATATTATTCATATTGCAATTTTGTTTTTTGTTTTTTGTGGATATAGACGTTGGTTAGTTCCTGATTCGACTCTTAGAGTTGTGAGTTCAATACCAGGCTTCAGCAGTGGTGAACAAGTAACTTGCAGTGTTAGAGGGAGATAAATCATGACTTCTTATCGAGGCTTTACGCAAAGAATGGGGATGATATACCCCAGTGATTGTAATAATGGGTTCGGTTCGAAATTCCTAGCACCTGAAGAAGACCGGAGCGTACAACGGACGAAACGTCGTATTAATGTTTCTATTCTTCCATACTCAGTAACTCCATCTGTCTTAGTTGCTTTATTGCCTTGCTTGGAATGAAACAGATTTTTAAAAATGTCTGTTCATATATTGAGATATAATATAAGCTATATGTGCATGTGTGTGCGCGTGTACATACAAAGAATTAGATGAATTTAAAAGTGATTACGAAGGTGCTTCGTGTGATCACTTGTGATGGCGTTGTTATGCCTCCATTCATCTTTCAACAGGGCCTCAAACTCGGCACGCAGGCCAACATCAAGTACCTCGCAGAGGTAGTGCTACTCTGGGTCAAGAAGGTGACTGCTGGAAGTCTATATGTCTGGCAAGAAGACTCTGCATCATGTCACACAACCAGAAGAACATAGTCCTGGCTATGCGACAATTTCTGCGACCATATCACCGCTTACATCTGGCTACCTAACTCCACAAACTGCAATCCCTTTGTTTATGTGTGGAGCGCAGTTGAGAGAGAGAGAGAGACAAACAAAACTACTTGTAACATCAAAGATGAACTGAAGGCAAAGATTATGTCAGCATTCACCAACTTGAACAAGGATAGCGTCCAGAAGAGTTGCAGGAAATTCTGAAGTCGTCAGGAGGACGTAGTTGAAACCAATGGCGATTTTATTGAATAAATTTATTCTTTGGTATTTCAAGATATTTTTGTGTAAATTTGGTAAATATATCCGTTAAAATGAAATGTCAGAGTTATTTTCATTTTTGCGTAATTTAGTCGACAATTTATCCATCTCATTATATATATATATATATATATATATATATAGTCATCCGCAGACAGATCTGTTTCGCTGTATCACAGCTCATGAGTACGGTTAGACTCCGATTGCTTTTAACCCAGGATTGAAACCCGACCGAATTGGCGTCAGTCGGTCAGTCGGCGATTCTACCTCTGGGCTATGGGCGCTCGTTAGAAGGAGGCAGATATTTTAGCGCGTATACTATCATTATACACGCCCAATATATATATATATATATATATATATATATATATATATATATATATATATATACACAGCGGTAAAAATCCCGGATAAGATTGGTAAATAATCCTAGAGGATCCTAGTAATATCGTTTAAATATTAAAACTGATCTAACAGAGAGCTCAATGTAAATTTAATTTAATTAGAGTAGATATCTATTTATTTATCTGTAAATTCAGATAATATTTAGGGGGATAAGCTATTTCAACATGTCAGTTCGAAACATGCATTGTCAACCCCGTTCACAGCGCACTTATACTTTTGATGATCAAAACGTGTTTAAAAATGAGTATACTTTCTTTTATATATTTTTTAGCACAAAAAAAAACAATTTAATATGACATGTAATAAAAAGATATTAATTAAAATTCCTAAAAAATAATTACATTTAATAATTTTTCAGTTTATTATAATTTAACATTTGATGAGATTTTCTGAGCTTGAGGGTGTTTTTTTTTTTTTTTTTTAGTATCTCTTCTGCACTTACGGACAGAGACGATGTTCCATCCATTCAAATACTCATGCAGGAGAACCCCAGACAGGTTCATATAATTGAAGTAACTGCGATCAAATCAAAAATATCTTGGTACTTTTTTGTTGTTTAGAATCAGTCAACCAGTTAAGTGCCATACGTGATACACCTTTTGGGTGATCATGTCTCGAAAGAGACATGACTGACTGGACAGAAGATTTTCCTGCAATAGGTTGTCATTACTTTCTGCGGTAGACTGGCTGCCAGAACCCAGTATATTCTGCTTTTTAACACATAACTGGAGGGGTATGCGACGGATTATGACATTCGTTGCGCGTAAATGAATGCAACGAATTCAACTGTAATTCGAACTCGGCTCTCCGATTTTTCATTCCGAGCCGATATCCATTGCACCACAAAGTAGTTGACAAAATAAAAAATTTCCTATGATTTCTTTTCTGCATAACAAATTTACCGAATGCTATCAGTTGAGGGTTAACACTGATATCAGGGGTTTCGTTCAACCAAGTGAATTGCAACCATGTTTACTTCTTTGAAATTAGATATTACTTAAAATTTTATATTCTTAATTAATGGCCTTTAACAAATTTCGCTGCACACCCACGCCGCCCCCAACGGGACACCAGTTTGCCGCGGCAAGCCGGTTGGAAATTACCGCCTTATGTAACATTTTATTAAGTTTCAAATATCATATAATGATAAAACCTCGAAAATCACTCTTAGATAAAAAAAAATGTATATATATATATATATAAATATATATATATATATATATATATATAACAATAATAATAATAATAACAATAATAATAATATCAATAATTGTTATAATATATTTCAATCCGTCTCGAAAAACCCGTCGAGTATAAACGCGGAGGAGGAAAAAGGGAAATAAAAAAAGAAACAAACTAAGTACTTGAACATACGTCAAAATACTCGTTGAATAGAAAAAAACCCCGAGAGGAGAACCCTAACACTTAAGCGCTCAATACAATAGTAGAGCAAACAAATGTGAGAGCGTATATATATATATATATATATATATACAAGAATAAATCTAACTTAGAGCCAACAGACCTAACTAGGTTTCACCTAACGGATCCGTTAGGGTGAAACCTAGGTAGGTCTGTTGGCTCTAAGTTAGATTTATTCTTTTATATATATATATATATATATATATATATATATATATATGTACGCTCTCACACCCTGATTGAGCACTCTGGAAGAAAGGTAGACTTTGAAAAACAGTAGTTACTCTAGCGTGTACGCATCGCTCATTCAGTAAAATGAATTAGAGCACTCTAGCTATTGGGCGCGTAATATGATATGCGCTAAAACGATTGCCTTCTTCCACAGAACGCCCCGTGGCCCAGGGGTAGAGTCCCCGACTGACGCCAATTCGGTCGTGTTTCGAGCCTGGGTTAGTGAGCAATCGGAGTCTAACCGTACTGATGAACTGTGATACAGCGAAACAGATCTGTCTGCGGATGACAATATATATATATATAGTGTGATCGTTTGTGAATGCATGCCTGTTTGTGTATTTTCGTGTATCTATTTATTCCAGACAATGGTGTAAATACTGTCTGCAGTAAGGTGCTTGTACCTATCTACTAACAACAAATTTGTACGCCTGACTAACCTTTCTGAAGAAACAAGAAATACTAGTTGCAATTTTTTTTCTCTCTAGTTTATTTTCGTTCGTTCCAACAACGGTTCCAAAGTTTTCCTCGGTTGAATTTTCCAAAGTTAGAACAATGACCACAAAAACAAACGAACATTTACCACACTTAATATTAGAGAGCTTCCCAAGGTTTCAACTTTTCCTTTTTTCGCGTTTTTTATTTATCTGCTGTCATCCATGGAAAGAAAGAATTTATAAGCAATCCATAGCGCATACGAGAATTGGTAAAGTGTTTCCTTTAATGCGTGGATATCGACTCGGAACGAGAAATCGAACAGCCGAGTTCGAATTCTAGTTGAATTCCTTGCATTCACTTACGCGCAAATACCTTGAGAACGGTATTAATCTGTCTCTTCTCCCTCCAGCTATGGGTTAAATAGCAAGAAAGATTGGATTCTAAAGCCTACGTTGGCAACCAGTCTACCACAGAAAGTAATGGCAAACTACTGCGAGAAAATCTTTTGCACAGTCAGTCATGTCTCGAAAGAGACATGATCGCTCAAGCGTGTATCACGTAGGGCACTTAACTGACTAAATGTTTCCCTTTAAGTGAAAAAAACGTGACTGTTCTCGACTTTAACAAAATTCTTATGCTGGGGTTACTAAGACCTACGGTAAGAATACATCTTCCGACATAACTTTTTTTATATTATATAGCATATTGTTATAATTGGTCTATTGTATTATTAATCATTTGTGATAATTTTGTCAGTTTATAAATGAAGCTATATTATTGTAGGTGTCTATGCATATGAAGAAAATAGAACGTGTACATATATATTCATTGTGGTGCAGTGAATATCGACTCAGAACAAGAAATCGAGGAGCCGAGTTCGAATTCCAGTTGAATTTCTTACATTCACTTACGCACAAATACCTTAGGGAAAAGTATTAATCCGTCTCTTCCCTCAAGTTATGGGTTAAGTAATAGTACAGATTGGGTTCTATAGCATTGGCTGGAAACCAGTCTACTGCAGAAACCTACTGCGGGATAATCTTCTGCCCAGTCAGTCATGTCTTTTTCGGGACATGATCGCTCAAGCGTGTATCCCGTATGGCACTAACATCTAGGATCAAAGTTCTTCAGCATTGTGTCCGATCAGAACCAAATTTTGTGAAAGTGATATAGGTGTGTCTCCGAAACAGTTCCAAGAATTTATTTGCTAGTTGTAAAAAGCCAAGATAATCTGTCGCATTAAATATAAATAATGTATTGAATAAAATTACAAATAAATTGTATTAGTCTGCTATCTATACTTTTGTAGCCATATACGTTATACAGTATAATTTCCGATGCTTATGCCGGGTAAAAGCGTGCCCGGGAGGAGAATGTCTGAAGACCCCAGCTTATGAGCTCATTAAAACTAAATCCGGCACTGCTTAAATGTCCTGATTTGATGAATTTATATAAATGCACATTAAAGATTTGCCTGTTGCTTTTTCTTAGTTAATAGTCAACTAGAAGGTGGTATAACAGTTACCGGCGGGGAAACTGGAATCGGCAATTAGAGTTCAAATTCTAGTCTCGTCTGTTGCGTTCACTTCACGCTTGGGAAAGGCATGAATCCGTCATTACTCTAACTCATTTAAATTGCTGCGTTAACTAAATTCAAAATCGCAAAGAAGGAAACGGTGAACTACTCCACTATCTTTCCTGATAATTCATAGCAATTCACGCAAATTAAAGAAAACGGATGCTGTGGAGTGCCAGGAGAGCCTCGATTCTGAAGGGACATAGCATGAAAGAGTTAACTCAGTTTTTAAAATACCGGTTTTGTGTTCTTTTTTTTTTCTTTTTTTTTTTCATAATTCACTGAATCGACTAAATTAAAAATAAATTTCATAATTTTGCTGAATTGACTGAATTAAAAATATTCTTATTATTTTTTGCAAACCAAATTTGCAGAAAAATAATATTTTTAAAATGATTTTCACTATGTACAAGGC